>RCUC01115114.1:0-12551 GCA_003697995.1 Taxidea taxus jeffersonii
AGAGTTGGAATTTATAAATTTGCGATATTCTGGTATCCACTGCATTGAACGTGACCATGAACAAGGAAGGCATAAAAGGTTTCCTTTACTACATATTTATGCTTTGGTACTATGCTTTTGATGAACTTTTCTAATATTTGTTGTTTGTTCATAGAGTTCTTTTTGTATTTTTTTAGATTCTCAGAATCTACAAAGAGGGTTTGAACACTTCAGAAGACTGCATGTATATCTTCTTAGGTTGCTTTTCAAGTTGTATTCATTCATTGTCTGTTGTATTCATTCATACCAGCAGCAATATTGGATTGCTTGTTTAACCACATTCTAGTTAGCATGGAGAATGATCCTTTAATGTTTGCTGAAGTGATGGGTGAAAAATAACATCTTTACTTAAATTTGCATTTAAAATTATTAGTGATGTCGAACATTCTGATATGTTTTAATCAATGTTTTAAAAGAAGTCTTGTCCAGGCCACCTGGGTGGCTCAGGTGGTTAAGCATATGCCTTTAGCTCAGGTCATGATTCTGGGGTCCTAGGATCAAGATCAGTGTTGGGCTCCCAGCTCAGTGGGGAGCTCCCTCCCACCCTCCCTCCCTCTCTCTCTCTATGTCTCTCTCTGTCTCTCATGAATAAAAAATAAAATCTTTTTTAAAAAATAAAAGGAGTCTTGTTTATTTTTATGACTCCTTGATACATTATTGATTGATTAATCTCTTTATTGAAAATACTGGAAATCAAACTGGGATAAGATACGGATTATAAATATTTAAATTTTTTGTCTATTGATCTTTTTCTCTTGAGCTTTCTTTCTCAACCTCAAATAGTGGAAATCCTTCATCCCTTCCAGACGTCAGTAGGAGAATTTTTTCCTGTTTTCTTCTAGATGTTTTTAGTGGCTTTATTTTTAGAAATTAGCCCTTTAATTCATCAAAACATTTATTGTTGCATTCTTATGATCTAAATAAGTCCTTTCCACCTGATTTCCCAAATAGCTAACTAATGTCTCAGAACCATACATATTTATATTACTTCCCCTTGGGACTTTAGAAGTTATATTTAGCCTACGTGTTAGTTGGAAAAGTATGTATTTCCATCCAGAATCTGGGTTGTCCAGTTTCCTTTATATTCATGTAATCTATTTTTTAAGGGTATTTTTTAAATGCCTTTGTAAATAGATGACTTTCATTAGAAGTTTTTATTATTGGCAAATAACAAAAATACTAAATACTAAATAATAATTTTTTGTCTTCTGTTTGGTATCTTACCTACTTTAAGACAATCTAGAAATAAGTACAAGTAATAGGAAGTAACTCAGTTGATTAGCAGTTTATAATTGTATGCATGCAGGTGTCCTGTTCCTCTCTCTAGTAGGTTGAAAGGATAATGACAGGATAAATGATATTTTAAATGAAAACTGTCTTGGTGATTTAACTTCTCATGCAGTCTGTGAAAGGCGTAAGTGATTTTGCACATCTTTAAAATGTTTAACAAGGTAGTGTAAGTGAAAATCCCTGCCTGCCATCTAGTAGATACTAATGGTGCTCTGGTTACATTTTCCTTTTGGTAAAATTTTTCAAATTTGCTTTTGAAGTGGTAGTTCTATGGCATGAAAAGTAAATCTGGTCAGTCCCTGTGCTCTAATGAAAATGGTTTCATTTTCTCTTTTACATAAGTAATGATCTTAGAGTCCTGGATTTTCTAGAAGTTTTAAGAGGTCCTGGGTGGTACCTGGGCTACTCTCTTCCTTTTACAGATAGGGGAACTGAGTTCTTGATAAATTTGTTGATGTTAGTGGCAGACTAGCAACTGAAACCATGATTGTAGCCTAAACTCACTCATACCCTTTTATAGTAACTCTCCTAAGAAGATTGTCATCCATACTTGGTTGGAATGAAGACCACAACTTCCTTGGAAAGTTGAAATAGGGAAAGCCTTTATACATCTGTGGGAAATTTTTTTTCTCCTGCAACTTCAGTGTTGGTGCTTCTCCCCACTCGTAGAACGTCTTCTCATGATACCTGCCCAAGTATATGAAAGACATTTACCTATGGACACAGCTTATAATATTTTATTAAACACTTTGAACCTAGATAATACGTTTAATGGATCTAATTGTGCTTTTGTTTTCTGTCTAATTATAGCTGTCTTCTTTTAAGTATTTTAGATTTGATGGACCATTCTTGTTACTTCTCTTTGTGTTTCTACCTAGATCTGTCTGTGAGACAGCTGTCTTATGGCTTGCATGGTATTACAGAGTCTGATGTAGCCATCAACCTCTGTTCTGATAACAGTACTTCTTTATTGCAGTTTGAGCTGCTTGGACAATCTTATCCCACCTGGTGTCAATTTAAACCTTTGTCTTTCTCACATATAGTCTTCCTCATTTTGTCGTGCAGCTGGCTTTTTGATACCAACTGGAGAAGTAATGGGTTATCCATAAAGTCTAAAGTAGAGAGTGCTTTAATATGATGTATTTGCAGTTGATTAGTTTTAATTTTTCTTTAACTGGTTATTATTACTTACTATCTTTCCAGAAGAGGTGGAATCATCTGCTTGGTGATTTAAAGAGCTTGCTTTTCTTCAAACTTTTAATTTTAGTAGGGAGAACATGGTAACTCTTCTGATAAAGGTCTGGGGGCAGGATTAGAAGGTGATGTTTGACGAGCTTACTTTTTTTGCCATTTTCATGTAGTTTAAACAACAATAAAAAACCTAACAATGAAGAAAAACAATGTGATTATATTCCATTCTTTGGCATCTAAGGTGAAAATTGCCTCCTTTTTCTTATTAAACCCTGTGTTTCTATTGTAGCCCAGTGGAATGTTCTGAGCTTAGTGCAAGAGACCTTTTGTGAACTCAGGATACTGCATGGAAGTATTTTTCTACCTTAGACCCTTAAACAGCCCTTCTTCTCCCTTCAGTGAACCTGATTTAGATGTGCAGACAGCTTTGAGGGAAGAGAAGGACACTGACTGTTTTCTTGTCTCAAGGAATAGCTAAATCTAGAATTCTGTGAAATGTGAAAGGATTCCTAGTGGTAGAACTTCAGTTTAGACCTTGTTCTACAAGATAACCTCTGAGTTTAAATGTAGATGTACCCCGTCTCAAGACCTTTTGTCTTGAAAGGTAGCTTTATAATTTGGAAACTGAGCTGGCTTGGGTTCCCAGTGTGTGTGTGTGGGGGGGGAGTGGGGGGAACAGATTTTAGTTAAGTGTGGGTATCTAAACTATCTATTAGGAAGTTGAATGTGACCTGAAACTGCAAGATTCCGATCTTGGACATCTGGTAATCTTTGCCTGCTTGACCTAGCTCAGTTTTAGCCAGTAAATAAAGATATTATTGTGGCTTAGAACTGTATTGTCCTTTTTCCTAGTTCAGATATGTGCTATTAGTGATCAGTAGCATTGATCCCTGGTGTGGTACACTAATATTAGTGACTGGATTGCAGAGCTGCAGTGACTTACTGAATTGTGCTGAGGCAGTAGGGAGGTTACTCGAAACACCTAGGTTAGAGTGATTTGAGAAGGTCTCAGAGGAGTTTCAGATGCTTTCATTTAGGTTTTGCTCAGGGTTCTGACATAATGGAATTGATGTTTTAAGATGAATCTCACAAATGTATGCACTAATTAGAGCAGAGAAAGGCAAAAGATAGAGTTAAAAACCATTTTTCAAATATTTATTTCAGTGTGGCAACACTCAATCGCTTCTCGGCCTTTTGGCTAAGATCAAGTGTAGTGTGGCAACACTCAAAATAGTAGGTACATTTACCTCATGACCTTGTAAAATTACCAGTGCCCTTTGATGTGTAGGCCTTTCTGCATTCCTCCTTGATTTTCTTAGAAATGTTTTTCTCCTGAGAACTGTTTGTATCAATTGTTACTGTGCATAAGACCTTTTTTAAAGGATAAACACCAATGAAAGCTATTTATTTTGTTTCATTTATAAATTTTGAAAGGCTAAGCTTCTTTCAGCTATTTTGATCTGTATAGTGTAACTCTAAACAATTAAAAAATATATATATAGGCAAAAACTTGTAATTTCAGCCTTTTACTTTCTACCCCAAATACACACTAAAGTGTCATAAAACCATACTGATATTACTAATTATATCCAGACCTTTAAATGTGCCTTTTAGACTTAACTTTAACAGTGGTTCTCAAAGTGTGGTGCCCAGACCACCAGAATGCACATGACCCAGGAACTTAAGTTCTGGTTAGGAATTTCTGACCTAGGTTACGATGCAAGTTTGCAGAGCATACTACCCCAGGCCTACTTAACCAGAAACACTGGAGATGAGACTTCATAGTGTCTTCTGTTTTGTTTTTTTTAGAAGATTTTATTTATTTGAAAGAGAGAGGGAGAGGGAGAAGCAGGCTCCCACTGAGCAGAGAGCCTCTTGTGGGGCTTGATCCCAGGACGCTGAGATCACAGCCTGAGCAGAAGGCAGACACCCAATCAACTGAGCCACCTGGGTGCCCTGAGACTTTTGAGTGTTGTGTTTTTTTTTTTTTTTTTTTAAGATTTTATTTATTTATTTGTCAGAGAGAGTGCACAGGCAGACAGAGGGAGAAGCAGGCTCCGCAGTGAGCAGGAAGCCAGATGCAGTACTCGACCCCAGGACCCAGGATCATTACCAGGCTTTACCAACTGAGCCACCCAGGCATTCCACGTTAACAGTGTTTTAACAAGAAAGCTACACAGGTGATTTGGTGCAAGGCCAAGTTTTGAGAACCACTGATTTGAGAAGCAAAGAAAGGATGGTATTTATTTCATCTGAATTGTTTAAGAACCTGAAATTCAGAAGGAAAAGGATGGGACAGAATATATTATTAATAGAAATTCATTAATTTTGTGGGTTAATTTCACTGCTAGTGATATTTCAACTATCAACTATATCAACTATCAACAAATATCAACTATATTTCAAGTATTTCACCTATCAAAACAATTTGCTGTTAATATTAATGGAGGAAGGTGAGTTTTGGGATGATTTTTGTTCACCTGAGTGGATTTTAATGGAATCTCTTGCTGGGTCACTTTGGTAAAGATTTTCATTCCTAACCCAGTTCATCATACTGCCTAGAACCAGCATAAAACGATGGCAGATATTTCCAGTGTTTGAGCAATGGAAGTACTTCACATTGATTATTTGGGTGCTAGGTTATATTTCATCTTACTTAATATGAACAAAAAGGAGCCTTTATGTGTCTTTTTTAAACAGTTTTATTGAGATAAGAATTCATATGTAATTCACTCATTTAAAGTATACTGTTCATTGGCTTTTAGTGTATCACAGTTGTGCATATTTTGCATAATCTGTTTTTTCCTAATAAGTTGATTTATTCCAGGCATTTATTGATCACATAAAAAGTAAGTCAGTGGAAGCAACTTGAGTGTCCTTCAACAGAAAGTTATTTATCCTTAAAAAGGAAGCAAGCTCTGACATACGCTACAACATGGATGAACCTTGAGGATATAATTCCAAGGGAAATAAGCCTGTTACAAAACGACAAATAGCTATGATTCCATTTTTGTAAGGTACCTAGAGCAGTCAAACTCAATGGATACAGAAAGAAGAGTGGTATTCGTCGGGGTCTGGAGAGAAGAGGGAATCAGAAGTTGGATGTTTGGGGTGCCAAGGTGGCTCAATGGATTAAAGCCTCTGCCTTCATCTCAGGTCATGATCCCAGGGTCCTGGGATTGAGCCCCACATCGGGCTCTCTGCTCAACCGGGAGCCTGCTTCCCTTCCTCTCTCTGCCTGCCTCTCTGCCTACTTGTGATCTCTGTCAAATAAATAAAATCTTTAAAAAAAAATTTAAAAAAGAAGTTGGATGTTTAAAGAGTATAGAGTTTCAGTTTTACAAGATGAAAAGACTTCTGGAGATGGGTGGTGCTGATGGTTGCACAGAAACTGAAAAAAGAAAACGAAATCAAAACATACTGTATTTCCAATTATTTTAAATGTCTTTGAAGAATCCTTTTTGTAAACTGGAAGATTTCGTTTTTAGATTACGGCATACAAATAGCATTAAGTATTTTTTTTTAAAGATTTTATTTATTTATGGGGTGCCTGGGTGGCTCAGTGGGTTAGAGCCTCTGCCTCCGGCCCAGGTCACAACCCCAGGGTATTGTATCATGTTAATTCCTGGTTCTGATCATTGTACCATGATTATGCAAGTTAAGCACACTATAGGAAGCTGGGTGAAGGGTACGTAGGGACCCCATGTTCTACTTTTGTAACTTTTAAGTTTAAAATCATTTATAAGGGACGCCTGGGTGGCTCAGTGGGTTAAAGCCTTTGCCTTCAGCTCCGGTCATGATCCCAGAGTCCTGGGATCGAGCCCCAAATTGGGCTCTCTGCTCAACGGGGAGCCTGCTTCCTCCTCTCTCTGCCTGCCTCTCTGCCTGCTTGTGATCTCTATCTGCCATATAAATAAATAAAGATCTTTTTTAAAAAAAAGATCTCAGGACCCTGAGATCGTGACCTGAGCCCAAGGCAGAGGCTTATCCCACTGAGCCACCCAGGTGCCCCTGCCCATTTTTTAAAGTGGTTTGGTTATTTGTTGTTTTAATTATTGAATTGTGTTTTTATGTATTCTGAATACAAGTTTCTTGTCAGATACATGATTTGCAGATGTTTCCTTCTATTCTTTGGGCTATTTTCATTTTCCTGATCTGTTCATTACACAGAAGTTTTAAATTTTCATAGTCCATTTTACCTTTTTTTCTTTGTTTCTTTTGCTCTTTGTATCATAGCACGAGACATTATTGCCTAACCCAAGGACATGCAGCATTTACTCCTCTGCTTCCTTCTAGTCTTATAGTTTATTAGTTCCTACATTTAAACCTGTGATCCACTTTGTGTTAATTTTGCATGTGGTGTGAGGTAGGGGTCCAATTTCCTGGGGTTTTTTTTGGCTTGTTCTCCCAGCCTCATTAATTGTAAACAATTAATTAATTAATTGAAACTGTTCTTTCCCCATCATGTGTGTTGCCTTTTTTTTTTTTTTTTAAAGATTTTATTTGACAGAGAGATCACAAGTAAGCAAAGAGGCAGAGAGAGAGTGTGAAAAGCAGGCTCCTCGCCAGCAGAGAGCTGGACGCAGGGCCCGATCCCAGGACCCTGAGATCACAACCCGAGCCAAAGGCAGAAGCCCAACCCATCAAGCCACCCAGGCACCCCGACCCATCATGTGTTTTAAGATGGAAGTGCATATAATTTTAAAATGGAAACATACTTGTTTTTTAAATTTCAGTGGTGTGTAGGTGATATATATTCTTTGCTATTTTTTATTTTCCAAATATCTGTAAAGAACCTTGGTGACAAAAATACACATACACTAGAGTATTAACAGTGATTATATCTGAAGGATGGGATGGGAGTAGAGACAGGGGAAATGTTGACTTTCATTTATTTAATACTTTTAAAATTTATAATGTAAAAAAGTAGAAAATCTTACCTCTCTTGATTATACTGATTTACTTAAATAATTATAGCAGAGTTTGTTTGTTTATTAAAGGGGTTATTGATTTGTTTGAGAGAGTGAGAGTGCAAGAGAACACACCAGCAGGGCAGAGGTGGGGGAGGGCAGAGGGAAAGGGAGAAGCAGGCTCTTTGCTGAGCAGGGAGCCCCATGTGGGGCTCCATCCCAGTCTTGAGCTGAAGGCAGATTCTTAACCAGCTGGGCCACCAGGCACCCCATTTTATGGGAGCTTTATAGACCAGGGGCCAAAGCCCTTTAATTTTATGTGTGTGTGTGCGTGTGTGTGTGTTTGTGTGTGCGCGCGCGCTTATGTGTGTATGTGTGTGTTTTAAGGACAGTGCTTTCTAAGAATACTTTTTGTTGTTGGAGTGCTAGTTTCCAAAGTCACTGGGTGCTGTTATGGGATAAGGAAGTGGGAAGGAAACTGACACTTGGTGCCTGTTACTGACATGTGCTTTTATGTATGTTAATGTATATTAATCTTTCACATTTTAACAGATAAGAAAAAAGAGTACTAGGCATCATGAATGACTTGACTGTTGTCTGATAGCTTAGTTGTTGGTTAAAAGCAAGAGCTAGAATCAGGGTTGTATCACACCAAAGCTTAGGTTTTTTCTGTGCTTCTTTGTGCTAACTAGTACATAGCAAGCAATTCACTGAATGCTTCAGAAAGCACGTGCCCATATAGATGGATAAGTAACATAATGGGTCGAGGAATCCTAATGGAGAAATAGATGTTAAAGAGGATTAATAATAGAAATCCTAAAGTGTCTTGAGGAAGCTAGGACATTTGAATTTGATGAGAGTGAGTATTTGTGTTTGTCACAATATCCAATGCGTGTTAGGGACTTAAACACATTTCTTTGCCTTTGAAAGATTTTACACTCAGTTCCAAATATTTGGCAAGTGCTGTAAGAGGACAGAATATATGGCAGTACTGTGAGTTCACTTTAATAAAGATGAAAAGGTGTTTCCTTCACTTACTTAGTAAATAGACATGACGTTCCTGTGTTGTCCCATGTATTGCTGTAGGTTTAGGGGTGAGCAACAAATAAAGCCTTTTAGTTTTCCTTTTACATGCTTTGCTTTGCCTTTTAGTGAATTGACACTAGTTTCTTCTCAAAAACTTAAGACTTCATAAACTATTAAGGTAATACTTTGGCACCTTTAGGATTGATTTTTAAGCCAACTGTGGGCAGTTGAGTGTGAATAGGCTTAATGAATTCTGGGACAGGATTCCTGGGTAGAAGTAAAGTTTTTGTGCATCCTGTATTTCTGTTACTCATGAATTCTCCTTCCCTTGTTAAGTATGTTGGTGAATTACTGTGATGATCCCTGGACTCCAGTTCTTGCTGTCAGGGAGAGGCCTTTGCATCAGGTGAAAAGTACTTACATCATTTTTGCATTGGACTTAGTATCTTTAAAGATCTTTGAACCTCTAGAGATGACTGTATATCCAAATAACCAGGCTTGTTATTAATTTAGGGAATTGAAGTCTAGTGCTTATTTTGTGTGTGAAGGAGCAGTGTTCTCCTGAAGTTAAGTCAGGAAATCTGAATTCTGTTTCTGGATAGCTTACTGAACCTGGGGCAATCATTTAACTAGTCTCAGCTGCAATGAGCCACTGTTCACTTTTTAGGGCAGCTAGAGAGGCTGGGAAGCTGGTTTAACACACTTCTTCCATCTTTTCACCTGGATTTTTCCACTGAAGGGGATGGATCATTCTTTTGAAATCAGTTTTCAAAACAGGAGGATGAAAGGCACATTGTTATTGTTTGAGTGCACACTGAAAATTTTTTGACAATTGTTTGCATTTAGAGGGGGTGAATTCCACTTTTTTCTCCAATAAATACTATTTTTGCTGCAAAATTACAAAGATTTTTGGTTGGGATCTGAAGATAATTTGCTATAGTCAAATTTTGAGAATGCAAAATTAGATATGTAAGTGCTGTCTGATAAATACAGGGCAGAAATAGTAATGCACGCTAAAAATGTCTTGCAAGGTTTAGAGAAAGGAGGGGATGAAATCTGTTTGGAATATCTGGAAATACTTCAGAAAATGCTTCAGCATGAAATACTATTTTGACTATTAGGTATTAGAGAGGATGGGGTTGAGTATGAAATAAGTAGAGTGAAAAAGGAAAAAAGAAGGCCAGGGGACAGAAGTAAGCCAAGGGAACAAGTGCGAACAGAAGCCCAGAAGAAGAGATAAGCATAATGTTTTGGGAGAAGGGTTTGACACACTTCCTGTGGAGCATCTGCTTTCTATTTCTACAGTTACACTGTACTGCAGCTCTGCTGTAACCCCACCCCGAATAACAAGTGTTCGGGAGAGGTATTTTAATCTGGAAATAATTGAAGAATGTGATTTTTCAGTATTTATATTTGGTTTGTGGTACTCAACTCTCAGCCCAGAAAATAAAAGTAACCATGACAGACTAAGTGCTTTGCTTTTTAATTTACAGATTCTAGAAGTACTGTGTGTTGGCTGACATAATTTCGCCCATATTTGCGTTAAATTGCTCTTGTGTTTTGCCTTTGAAGTCATTAGCATTTTGACCTTCTGATTTTCTTCTCTTGGTTTTATTTAATTTTGAGCCTTGGAAGGAAAGATACAGTGTAAATATAATAAAAGATTCTCCTTCCCTTTTTGGTTCTTTCTGAATCTTCATGAAGTTAATTTGGGAACAGAGAGCCTGAGTAGGGTGGGCCAAAGGAAAGGCCTACAAATTTGTTGATAAATGTCAGCAGGAAATGAGGTGGAATTGAGCTTTGGGTAGCCTGTCTACTTAATGCTTTCGTGTCATGAGCTCTGTCATTTGAGGATTTTAATTTAAATATGAGTCCTGATATTGCCAAATTCCTACTTTTTGTGGATTGTCTTAGGTCATTTCTAGGAAATTATTTTAGCAAACCAGAGTATGAATTTGGTTCATCTCTCTTTATTCCTAAGAGGGATGATTAAGGGTATGTGAATGTGTGTGTACATGTAAAATAAAATTTAATCTAAACTTTGTAATGAATTCAAAATAACTCAGGTTTCAGAAAAGAGGGTTGTTTTTTTTTTTTTTTTTAAATACTTTATTTATTTATTTGACAGACACAGAGAGAGAGGGAACACAAGCAGGGAGAGAGAGAAGCAGGCTTCCACCTGAGAGCACCATGTGGGGCTCGATTATAGGACCCTGGGATCATGACCTAAGCTGAAGATAGACGCTTAACCGAATGAGCCACCCAGGCACCCCAGAAAAGAGGTTTGAACAAGGAAAAGGACATTAGCTTATTTAGCATGCATGGCATTCAGAAGGAAGTAGTACTTTGTTTAGAGTGTAGATTAGGAATTTTTATCTTGGGGTCTTCTCTGTGAAGATTACTAGGGATTATTATTTTATTAAGTACAGTATTACCATTGGTTAGTGTGTAGAGTCATGACTCAAAGAGAACATGCAGCACCCATTCCTTACGGTTTACAACTACTGAGCCTAGTGCATCTCACAGAATGTATGATGAGTGATTTTTTTTTTTTTTTAAACTGGTGTAGGAACATTTGATGCCTGCTCTGTTCTGTGAATGTTTCTAGTTTCCCAGAGAGATTCTCAAAATGATGAAATTTTAATAAACTCAAGTAGTTGTCTTAAATGCAAGTGTAGAGTAGAGCTTAGTTTGCCATAGCCCTTTGGAGAATTTTTGAGTCACCGTTTTGGTAGATTTGTGCCTGACTTAAGCACCTATGACACACTTTTAGATGACAGTATATAGTTTAGAAAGAAGTCTTTCACCCTTAAAGTTCATTGCTGTTATGCCTTTAATCTTTGAGAATGTCTGGGTCTACCCTGTGGATCTTTGATCGCACCTCTCATTACCTGGATAAAATCAAGAGGTTTCTCTTAGGGTGGTGTTTGCCACCTCCTACCCCCTTAGGTTTTATTATAGAAAACTTAAGCTTACATAGAAGTGGAAAGGACAGTGTTGTAAACCCCACTGTGTGTGTGTGTGTCACCAGCTTCAACAGGCATCAACTCGTAGCTGTTCCAGTTTTACCCAGACCACCTCACCACACTCACATATACACATTCTGGTTATTCCGAAGCTAATTGCCAATAACATACTATTACATCTGTAATTATTTCAGGATCTGTCTCTAAAAGATAATTGCTCTTTTGCTGCCCCCTCCCCATCTTTTTCTTTTTTAGAGGTATTCCTATGTTAGCTGAAAAAATACAAAAGAATGATGTAGGGTATGGATGGGACAAAGAGTAGAGACTAGGTCCAGCTGTTATTTGACTTTGAGAAAAGGAATGGGGAGACCCAGAACCATAAAGGATATCAACTAGAATCCATTTAATTATCACAAGATGGTACATTCCTCCCTCCTCCCCCTTCCTTTCTGCCTTATAGGCCTCTATCCAGATTTGTGGCCCCTCTTCTTTCCCTACTCTTTGAATGTTAAAGTGCCTAAGGGTTTAGTTTTCAGTCCTGGCTGTATATCCTTTCTGAAGGATATATATGATTTTTTTTTTTTAAGTTCAGATTTATATCCAAGGTCTGACTACTTGTAAATACCTCAAATTTAATATGTTTAAAATGGAGCTCTTGCTTCTCCTTGCTAAAACCCAGATTACTCTCATCATTAGTACCCTTCTAACCCATCCCCAACTCCACTTTCCTTCCCCATCACCATTTCTTACAATGCTGCTTTAGTCTCTTCAGGAAACCGCTTAAAACACACCAGTGATACCTTTCTTAACCATGTTAACCCAGATTACATCATAGAACTAACTGTAAGTTCAAATTAGGTTGTTGCTGTACTTGGTTTGCTTTGTCTCTTGTCCACTACAAAGTAAGCTCTATTATGGTACTTCTCGTAGCTCGGTGCCTAACACAATGTTGGCAAACAGTATGAATGAAGATTAAAATAGAGAAGGTAGAAATTAAGCAGGAATTTTCTTCTTCTACTTTTTTCTGGTATCTTTTAACCAATGAACCTGGAGGATGCAGAAGAAAGGGTACTGTTTAACTTGGTTACATTAATTTGGAATTTAAGTTGTCAGTTTTTTTTTTTTTTTT
>ML098600.1:12485-30416 GCA_003697995.1 Taxidea taxus jeffersonii
CCCCCCCCAAAAACCCCAGTCACTCTATTAGAAAAAAAAGGGGGGGAGTCAACAGGAAAGGAACACATAATTGATTATGATTATGGCTGACATTCTAGATGCAGAGGAGAGAAATGATTATCCAAGTTGAAGCTGAATGTTTGATAGCACCTTATACTGTCATCCAGTAACAATTACCCCTCAGCTCTCACCTTTCTCCAGTTAAAATTCCCCTAATGGTCTAAACATAATCTTCCAACCTACACATCAAATTAAATGCAAAGATTCAGGAATGTGAAGGAAGAAATCCATAGGGAGTGAGAGCATAATGGTGATCACTTCCCTAGCTTTTACCCTAGCTTGGTGCTAAGCTTTCATTTATACACTCATTCACCATTTAGAGCCCAGGTAATAAATCTACTTAATCTCTAGGCACTGTATAGACCAGAAAAAGAATTCTAGCAATGATTCTCTTTAACCACTTTCTACTACAACAAAGAGTGAAATCTGTAATTTGTGATTTATCTTTTGGCCTTTCTGAACTGCAGAGATCTATGTTCAAGGTATCTTATTCTCCTTGATTTTATACACATAATTTTATATATATATTGCCTAAACCAGTGAGACATAATTTTTCCATAAGTCACAACAGCCTAAAGGATGATACGTCTCTTTTTCCTAAAGCACTAGTTCGCATTTACTTGTTTAAATCATATGCATAAAATATAATTTACTTTGCATTTCTATTAGATAATATGAGAAAGCTTGAACATTGCAGAAGGGAAGGAATCTAAATCCATTTTATGTTATTGTGTTATATATTCTTCCTTTATTTAAAACAGAATTTCTCAACCCTGGCTGTATTAGAACCACCCGGCATATTTTAAGATAATACTTATATCTGGACATCTCCTTACTATTTCTCATTGCACACCCCCCACCTCCCCAGCTAATTCTGACTTCATTGTCTGTGTGCAGATCACAAAATTAAACCCCTCCACAAAAGTACCCTCCACATGACTCTCACGTGCATCCAGGCTGAAAATCACCATGCACAAGACCGGAACCTCGCAAAACTGGCGACGTCAGTTTTAGTTACCACATTATCTCCAGTCCTGCTTGGACAATGAGGGATAAAAACTGAGTAAGACAAATTGCTGTCTTGAGGGGCTTGTTATCTAGAGCTGCTTCGTTCACTAGGATGGTCACTAGCAATATGTAGCTACCTAAAGTTAAATTACATCAAAATTTCAGCTCCTCAGCCACACCAGCCACATTTCAAATGTTCAAGAGCTGTATGTGGCTAGCAGCTAACATACTAGACAGCACAGATATAAAACGTTTCCGTCCCCGCAAAGTTTTACTGGACATTGCAACCTCAGAGACTGCATTATTAGAAGGAATAAAAAGAATAGATATTAATTAAATAATTGTGGGATGAATAAAACTACATGTCCATGTAACATACAGGATATCAAACCAGAATTATTTTATCACTCTAATATTCTTAGAAAAATGCCTGTGGCTATATTAATTTGTAAGTGTCATTGTTTAGCTCAAAGAACTATCAAATAGCTCCACATGTTATATCAAAACATTTTACAACAGGCTTTTCATTTTATTTTTTACTTTTATATAATTTCAGTTTTATAGAAAGGCTGCAAAATAATACAGAATGTTTCTGCATATTCCTCACCCAGCTTCCCCTAAGGCTAGCACTTTATGAATGTATAGAACATTTGTTAAAACATTTCATCAGTTTTTCCACTAAGGTCCCTTTTCTATTTCAAGATCCATCCAGTAGAGCAAGTTGAATTTTTTTAAAGATACATTTATTGGTTTATTTATTTATTTGAGAGAGAGAGAGAGTGGGAAGGGGCTGGAGGGAGAAGGAGAGAAGCAGACTCCCTGCTGAGCAGGGAGCCTGAACTTGGGCTCCAACTCAACACCCTGAGATCATGACCCTGAGACCATGACCTGAGCCAAAATTGATTCTGACGTTTAACCAACTGAGCCATCCAGGCGCCCTCTGAGCAAGCTGTGTTTATTCATCTCTCCTTAGTCTATGACTGTTTGCATCTTTCCCTTTTCTTTTCCTTTTTTTTTTTTTTTAAGATTTTATTTATTTATTTGACAGACAAAGATCACAAGCAGACAGAGAGGCAGGCAGGGTGGTGGGGGGAGGCAGGCTCCCTGCTGAGCAGAGAGCCTGATGTGGGGCTTGATGCGGGGCTCAATCCCAGGACCCTGAGATCATGACCTGAGCTGAAGGCAGAGGCTTAACCCACTGAGCCACCCAGGCGCCCCTCATCTTTCCCTTTTCTTTCATGACCTTGATACTTTGGCAGTGAGTTGATCAGGGATTTTAGCAGACTGACCCTCAAGCTGTGCTGGCCTGATGTTTTCTCATGATTGGACAGTGAAAATGGATTTGGGGGAAGAGTGTCATAGAAGTCAATACCCTTCTCATTGCATCATATCATCAACCTTATAATATAAGCCTGGAAACAGTCATTTTTCCACCTAATTTGTTTTGTTGTTGTTTGCATTTGTTTTTTGCCTTTGTGGAGTGGTATTTAGAAACCTAGATCTGGACACTGGATGTGCCTATGGCTACCAGGGTGTCACTGTTTCTAGGCCCTTTCGGGGAACAAAGTTAGCCTCCTCACCTCAGTTTATTTTTAACTTCTTTCTCTGACAGTAAGAAACCTGGTTCCCATTACATACAGTTAATTGACTTATTTGATCAACCCTCATGTACATGTAAGGTAGTTCCAGAAATTCTAACCCCACGAAACTCTAATTTACCAACTGGAATATAATTTCTGTGACAGTTCTTTACTGTCTTTATCCTTAGAATATGGAGTCAAGCCTTGTTTCCAAAGTAATTTAGGTCCGTTTCCTCTTCCCTACCACCTCCAGTGAGATTACGTCACACATAACACATCTGTAATAGAGTTATAATTTCAGTCTTCATCCCATTCTGGGATCCCCCAACATCCTAGTTAATTTTTTTTACACTTTGTAGTGAACCCCACTCCCTCCTCAAGCTATGACAGCCACTGATCTGCTTTTAATTCCAATACTTTTCCCTTTCCCAGAGTGTCATGTATTTGTAATCATGAAATAGCCTTTTGGGTCTGGCTTTTCTCACTTGACGAAATACAATTAAGTGTCCTCCATGTTGTTATGTAAATCAACAGTTGAATAGGCGAATCAATAGTTTCACCTCTTTTTTATTGTTAATAAACAGGAATACAATTTACTGGGTTTTTTTAAAAATATATTTTTAAAGATTTTATTTATTTATTTGACAGACAGAGATCACAAGTAGGCAGAGAGGCAGGCATAGAGAGAAAGGGAGAAGCAGGCTCCCTGCTGAGAAGAGAGCCTGATGTGGGGCTCAATCCCAGGACCCTGAGATCATGACCTGAGCTGAAGGCAGAGGCTTTAACCCATTGAGCCACCCAGGCACCCCTAAAATTTACTGTTTTATATTGAGTATTTATCTTGCAATCTTCCTAACTTTTGTTATTAGTTCCAGGAATTTTTGTATAGATTCTTGGGTTTTCTACATAGATACTCACATTGTCTATGAAATGAGACAGATTTTTCTTTTCTAACTTTTATCTACTATGTATCTTTTTCTTACCTTATTGTACTTGGTTAGGTCTTCCGAACAATGTTGAATAGGAGTGATGAGACATACTTGCCTTTCTTGATCTTAAGGGAAAAATTAAATCTCTCTTCATTCAATATCATATAAACAGGCAGATTTGTTTTTTGGGGTTTTTTTGTTTTTTGTTTTTTGTTTTGGTTTGGGTTTTTTGTTTGTTTGTTTGTTTTTGGTTTTGTTTGTAGATGCCCTTTATTAGGTCAAGGAAATTCCTTTCTATCCCCAGTTTGCTAAACGTTCTTATCATGAAAGAATGTAGTAATTTTTTAGATGCTTTTGCTACATCTATTGAGATGAGCAAATGGTGTTTTCCTATATAGTCCGTGAATGCATCAAATTATATTAATTGGTTATCACATGTTAAGCCACTGTTGCATTCTTGGGATGAACCTCATTTGATCATGATACATTACACTTTTTATATATTGCTGGATGCAATTTAAAAATATTCTATTGAGAAATTCTGATCTATATTAATGAGATACTGCTCTGTAATTTTTTTCTTTAGCTTTGGTATTAGAGTAATGCTGGCCTTGTAGAATTAATTAGTAAGTGTCCTTCTATTTCCTGGAAGAAATTCTGAGGACTTGGTATTATTTCTAACTTGAACATTTGGTAGAATTTGCCAGGGAAACCATATGGGCCTGGAGTTTACTTTTTTGGAAGATTTTTAGGTACAAATTCAATTTCTCTCAGAGATACGAGATTATTCAGGTTATCTGTGCTTCTTCAGTGAATTTTAATAGTTAGTGTCTTCAAGGAATCGGTCAATTACATCTAAATTGTTAAATTTATAAACTTAAAGTTGTTTATATATGACTTACTCTATTTTGACGTCTGTGGGACCATTAGCAATCTCTCTCATTTTCTTCGTGATATTGGTAATTTCTGTCTTCCTTTTTTTCTTGATTAGCTTGTCTAGAAGGATATCAATTTTAGGATCTTCTAAATGGATCAGTATTAAGTTCCATTGATTTTCTTTATCTTTTTCTGTTTCCAACTTAATTGATTTCTCCTCTAATTTTTCTTATTCCCTTAGGTTGTGGGCTTAATTTGTCTTTCTCTAATTTCTTAAGCCAGAAATTTAGGTTGTTGATTGGAGATAATTCTTCTATTCCAAACTAAGTATTTAATTTTATAAAATTCCCTCTAAGCACTGCTTTAGGGGGCATCCCACAGCTTTTGATATGTTGTATTTTCATTATCACTCAGTTCCAAATAAATTTTTAAAATAAATTATTTTCAATTATTTTAAGTTTATAGAAAATGATAAAAATAGTGCAAACAGTTTTCATATATCCCACACCCAGTTTCCCGTATGATGAATACCTTGTATTAGTGTGGTACATTTGTTATAATTAATGAATAAATATTGATAAATAATTATCAACTAAACTCCATACTTTATTCAGATTTTCTAGTTCCTACCCAATGTTCTTTTTTTGTTCTAGAATCCCAGTATGTATACCATATTACACTTAGTAGCAATAGCACCTAGGTTCTTTTTAGCTGTGAGAGTTCCCTAGACTCTGGGGTTTTGATGATCTTGACAGTTTAAAGGATTGCTAAGCAGGTGTTTTATAGAATGCCCCTTAGTTGGTATTTGTCCAGTGTTTTTCCCTGGCATTATATGTTTTGGGGAGGAAGACCACAGGCTGAAGTAAAATGTTCTTTGTATCTTATCAAGGGTATATATTATCAACATGACTTATTCCTGTTGATATTAATCTTGATCACCTGGTTGAGGTAGTGTTTGTCATGTGTCTCCATAGAAAAATTACGTTTTCTCCCCTCTCCTGTACTGTACATTTTGGAAGTAATTCACTATGTTTATAAAGCCCACAGTTGGGAAGTGGAAAGTTATGTACTATCTCCTTGAGAACAGAATATCTACACAAATTATTTGGAATTCTTCTGTATGAGGCCTTGACTATTCTTCTCTATTTATTTATTCATTTATCTACTCATTAATTTATCAGTGTGACTCATTTATTTTATGTTTTGAGTTATAATCCAGTATAATTTATTCTGTTGGCTAAATTGCTTTGCCCACTTAGATCTCTTTCAGTCGACTTTTGGGTCTCTTTCACATATCTCATCATTGTTGGTTTTGTATTTTTTCATTTATGGCACTATAAGATGCTCAAGACTCATCTATGTTTCCTGTCCAGTTGTACAATCAGCCATTTCTCTAAGGAGCCCTGTTCCTTTTATTGGAGAATGATTTTACAAACCCAGACCTGGAAAGTAGGTATATTTGTTGCTATCTGGGTTTCTGTTGCATCAGGCCCTCAGCTAACAGAGAAAGAAATATATGTGTCTATCCTAACCTGTGCATGTATTTCTATATGTAATCATCCGTATGTACACTAAGCTAACATATAAGTTCATAATAATATCTCCAACTCTAATCTATATCCCATGGATCACTTCAATCTATTCCTCTAAACTTCCCTGTCAGCAGTGAAAAACCTATCTCCCACCACTGCTACCCATTTACTTAGTTGTTCAATTTCAGTATACATTATGGTGGTATCAGAATTATTAAACCATACCCCTATGGTCAAAATTTTATCAATAAGAGTACAATCTTACAGATATCACTCATTTCCAAAATTATGTAATTCAGGATCTTTTCCCCTTAACACACCTTTCCGCCTTCATACATATGTCATACAGTTGGCTTGTCTTGTCACATTCTGCATTCCATCCTGGGTTCCCACAACCTCCTATAAGACTTTTTATAACTTTGCATACATTTAACTTCACTTTTTGTGCTGAAAGTATGATGCATTTGACAAATGCATAATGTCTTGTATCTACTACAAGATCCACAGTGGAATGAAGAATAATTTTGTTGCCCTAAAGATGCTTCACCCATTCATTCCTCTCTCCTTACCCTGAACTCCTGGTAAACACTAATTATTCTATTGTTTTTATAGTTTTAACTTTTCCAGAATGTCATATAGCTGCAATCATACACTATATGCCCTTTTTAAACTGGCTTCTTTCACTTACCAGTATCTATTTAGGCTTTTTGTGTGTGTGTGGCTTGATAGTTCACTTATTTTTACTGCTGTCAGTATTCAATTTTATGGATGTACCAAAATTTGTTTATCTACTTACCTAATAAAGGACATTTTGGTTGATTCCAGTTTGGGACAATTATAAAAAGCTGCTACAAACATTCATGTGTAAGCTTTTACATGGACATGTTTTAAAATCAGTTGGATAAATACCTAGGAGTATGATTTGGGAACTCTGATAAGAGTTGTATAGTTTTGTAAGAAGTCTCCAAACTGTTTTATTTTAAAGTAGCTGTATTATTATTTTTTTTTAGATTTTATTTATTTTTTATTTATTTGACAGACAGAGATCACAAGTAGGCAGAGAGACAGGCAGAGAGAGAGGAAGGGAAGCAGGCTCCCTGCTGAGCAGAGAGCCGGATGAGGGGCTCGATCCCAGGACCTCGGGATCATGACCTGAGCCGAAGGCAGAGGCTTTTACCCACTGAGCCACCCAGGCGCCCCTAAAGTAGCTGTATTATTTTTCATTTCCACAAGCAATGAGAGTTCCTGTTGTTACATCCTTGCCAGAAATTAGCACTGTCAGGTTTTATATTATTATTTTTTATTTTAGCCACTCTAATAGGTATGTAGTGGTATCTCCATGTTGCTTTAATGTGAAATTTTCCAATGACAAATAATACTGAGCATCTTTTCATATGCTTTTTGCATTAGGATATTTCTTTGGTGAGGTTTCTATTAAGATCATTTGCCCTGTTTTTTTTGTGTGTGTGTTTTTTGTTTTTAATTTTATTTATTTATTTGAGAGAGAGCATGAGAGAGGAGAAGGTCAGAGGGAGAAGCAGACTCCCCGTGGAGCTGGGAGCCTGATGCGGCTCCAGGGACTCCAGGATCATGACCTGAGCCGAAGGCATTACTTAACCAACTGAGCCACCCAGGCGCCCCCATTTGCCCTGTTTTAATTGGGTTGCTCACTTTCTTATTGTTGAGTGTTCAAATATTTTAAAATTCCCCTGAGACTTCTTTCTGCTTCATGGCTTATTTAGAAATACATTGTTTAATTTCCAAATATCTGGATATCTTCCAGATATCTTCTTTTAATGATTTCTAATATAATTCTGTATTGATCTGAGAACGTATATTTGGGTTCGTGTCTGTTCTTTTAAATTTGATCAAGTTTGTTTTGTGACCCAGAATATGGCCTATGTTGGTGAATGTTCCACGTGCACATAACAAGAACATGTATTCTTAACTTCTTTGGTGAAGTGATAAATGTCAATTAGGTCAAGATTGATAGTGTTGTTCAGATCATTTATATCCTCACTGATTTTTTAATTATTTTTTCTATCCGTAAGCATAAAAGAGTGTTGGAGTCACCAGTGATGATTGTGGATTTGTCTATGTTTCCTCTCAGACTCATCAGATCTTGCTTCAGGTACTAGGAAGCGCTGCTGTTAGGCAGGTATACCTTTAGGACTTTTAGGTGCACTTGGAGAACTAAACCCTTTATCGTTATGTAATGTTCTACTTTAAGTTTGATAATATTTCTTATTCTGAAGTCCACTTTGACTGAATTTAATATAGCTACTCCAGCTGTGGTTCTTTTGTGGGAAAGATAGGTGACATCGTGCATGGTATATTCTTTTACTTTTAACCTATCAACGTCTCTGTTTAAAGTGAGTCTCCTATAGGTAACATATAACTGAGTCTTGTCTCTGTATCCAATTTAACAATCCTTGCCTTTTTAAAGATTATTTATTTATTTATTTGACAGACAGAGATCACAAGTAGGCAGAGAGAGAGGAGGAAGCAGGCTCCCTGCTGAGCAGAGAGCCCGATGTGGGGCTCCATCCCAGAACTCTGGGATCATGACCGGAGCTGAAGGCAGAGGCTTAAACCCACTGAGCCACCCAGGTGCCCCCAATCCTTGCCTTTTAACTGATTTATTTAAAGTGGTTATAGTGGGGTCCTGGGATCGAGCCCCACTGTGGCCTCTCTGCTCAGCGGGGAGCCTGCCTCCCCCTCTCTCTCTCTCTGCCTGCCTCTCTGCCTACTTGTGATCTCTGTCTGTCAAATAAATAAATAAAATCTTAAAAAAAATAAAGTGGTTATAGTTATGACTGGATTAAAAGCTACTATCTTGCTAGCTGTTTTCTATTTGCTCTATTTTTTTTAAAGATTTTATTTATTTATATGACAGACAGAGATCACAAGTAGGCAGGGAGGCAGGCAGAGAGAGAGAGAGGAGGAAGTGGCTCCCTGCTGAGCAGAGAGCCCGATGCCGGGCTTGATCCCAGGACCCTGGGATCATGACCTGAGCTGAAGACAGAGGCTTTAACCCACTAAGCCACCCAGGTGCCTCCCTTTTTTTGTTTGTTTGTTTGTTTGTTTTTTCCTTTGGTTCATTTTCTGCTTTCTCTAAGTTATTAGGCATCTATATCATTCCATTTTATCTCTTATTTATACCTCTCTTTTTAACAACAGATAATTAATTTATGAAAATAGTTGATTTAAGCTTCTGCACTAGTGACTTCTATCTCTACTCCTGGCTCAATGCAGGCAGAAGTAATGCACTATTACAGTTTCAGGACTGTATAAGTCAAAGATTTTCATCTGGAAATGCTGCCATATCTTAGGTCCTTCGCCATAGGTTTTCTCACAGTGATTCTCAGTCTTGGTAGGCATCCAACTACTTCTTTCACTTTAAGGTTCTTTTCCTTTGCACCTCTGGTCAAGTCAGCACACATCTCCAGGGATTTTATATCGTGGATGGTTATGGGCGATTCTAACTCAGTGAACCACCACCTCTGCTTCCACAGGTCTTTCCAGTATCCTTCAAACCATGACTGCCCGGGCACGTGCGTGGCTCTGTCGGTTGAGCAGCTGCCTTCGACTCCAGTCCTGATCCCAGGGTTTGGGGATGGAGGCCCGCATCAGGCTCCCTGCTGGGTGAGGCTGCTTCTCCCCCAGTCTCCTCCACTCTGTCTCCTCCCCTCTGCTCATGCTCTCTCTCTCGCTCTCTTGCTGTTACTCTATCTCAGATAAAAACAAAACAAAACCACAAAACCATGACTGCCCTGTGGTTGCAGTACGATTTCTTGACCAACATGTTCCTCCTGAAAAAGGAACAGTGGTGAGCCAGGAGCTGGCCTCAGTGTCTTTAACATTTTTATTTTTTTAGAGGAGGGGGAGAATCAGAGAAAGGGGTGGAGAGAGGATCTAAAATAGGTTCCACGCCCAACACAGAACCCTATGTGGGGCTCAATCTCATGACCCTGAGATCATGACCTTCAGGTTCTTGATTTTGGCTCACCAAAATCAAGAGTCAGACACTTAATTGACTGAGCCACCCAGGCACCCCTTTAACATTTGGTTTAATGGTTAATGAGTCTATTTTTGAATATTATACCACTTCATACGCAATGTAACAGTATATTCCCAAATCCTCCCATTCCTTGTACCACAGTTATCTTGCATTTTACTTTTATTAATAGCATAAACACAGAATTAAATTTTTGCTTTAAATAGTTAGCTTTTAAAGCAATAAAAAATAAAAATATATTCCATTTTGTCTTCATTCTTCATTCTTTGTATAAATCCAAGTTTTTGATCATATCATGTTTCTTCTACCCAAGAAATTCCTTTACCATTTCTTATAGAGCAGATCTATGGTAATGAGTTACCTTAAGTTTTGTTTGTCTGAGACTTTTTTCATTTAAAAAGTTTATTTGAAATTTTGTCTGAGAAAGGTATCTGCACTTCACCTTTAAAATATATTTTTAAGTCATTTTTTTTTCCTTTTCAGCACTTTACAGATACCATTCTGCTGTCTTCTTATTTGCATGATTTCTACTGAGAAGTCTATTGTAATTACCCTGATACACTTATGTGATGCCATCTTTTTCCTCCAGCTGCCTCTAAGGTTTTCTGTCTTTGGCTTTCTTCATGAAGTTTGAATTATGTCATTCACAGGTGCTGGATTTGGGGAAAAGTCTTAATTTCTTCAAATATTTGTTCTCCTGAATCCCATTTATGCATATGCTATATCATTTGATGTCCAACAGCTTTTGGATGCTCTATTTGTTTTTTTGGCATTCTTCTTTTTTTTTCCTCTTTGTGTCTCACTTTGGGCAATCTCTATTGATCTACATTTTCAAGCTCACTGGCTCTTTCCTCAGCCATATCAAATCTACTTTGTTGATCTATTGAAGGTATTCTTCATCTGTTACAGAATTGTTCTTTTTAGTTTCCATGTCTCTCTGCTCAAAGTATCTACCTGACCACTCATGTTGTCTACCTTTTCCACTGGAGCCCTTAACATACTAACCATAGCTATTTTAAATTCCCCATCTGATAGTTCTCGTCATGTAGGTCATATCGGAGTCTGGTTCTGTTAACTCCTTTGTCATTTTACACTGTGTTTTGCCCTCCTTCTTTGTATGTCTTGTAAATCTTTTGTTGCAAGTTAGACATATTAGTCAAGACAACAGATATTGAGATAAATAATTATTATGCTTAGAGATGAGCATGCCTTTCCTTCTAGCGTAGGAGTTCATTTTAATCTAGTTGGGAGTTGGGCTGGGTTTGAAGCTCGCTTCCGAATTGGCTTTGGGTCTCCCCACTGGCTTAGGCATTTTCCTTTGTGGGACAGACAGAGAATTTGTGTCTGGCAGCTCTCCTAGCTGTATTCCACGCTTACTTGTATTTGACACCTGATAGGATGATGGAGGTAATGGACCAGGGGAAGGAGGTGTCCGACATGCTTAGTAAGCCTCATACTTGGGCAGGCATTGTGAAGCTGGGTCTTGTCTCTGGGACCTTCTCAAGCTGTGAAGTTCTTGCTCCTTCTCCAGAGGTTATGCTGGGCCTACACAGAGTCCCACCTTTCTCCCAAGGACCTCTGTCTACACTTCTGTTCCCTTTTCCCTGCATGTTAAGGCTCTTGTTTCTCTGAGATGATACTGATGATGAGTCTGGCAATATGTCGGCAGTGGCTCCTATTCTTTCCCCTTCTTCAACCAATATCGTGGGGGAAGTTTTGGGGCTCTTCCCCAACTTTCCCCGTGAATTCCTAGAGGAAAATCCTTTGAGAGAGTGGGACTTCTTATACACACATGTCTTCAGCCTCCAGGAACTTCACATTCCCATTCAGCCTTTAGCAATTCATTAAAAATATCTGGTTGTGTCTTCTTTTTGGCCTAACAAGAGTTTGACAATATCTTTCTTGGAAAACGCCTGTCTCTCCCTATATTTCAGGACAGTTGTGTTTGCCCTGCAATCTCAATTCTCTCATGGGTTCAGGAAAAGTCATTAATTCCCAGCTTCTCGTTTTTGTTTGTTTGTTTGTTTGTTTCCTTCTTTCTTCTGTTGCTTGGGTAGGAGTAATAGTCTGTTCAACACTTTTCATCTTCCAGATGAATTAAGAAGTCTTTTTCTAGACAGAGGCAACTTGACCCATCTCACATATTTTTCATAAAAGAGTAAGTTTATGGAAAAGAGACTACAAATGCTAAAAAGAAAAAAACAACAACTAGTTTCCAGTTCCTTCCACATAATTGATTAACCAGGAGTATGACTTCAAATAAGAAAAGTGGACTGATAAGACTTATTAGGCCTGCCCACCACCCCAAAAGGATCAAATGATATAACCATGTGAAAATGATCTGAAAAGCAAAGAAAAAGAAAAGATATGGGATAAATGCAGAGTATAAGCTTATGTTTTATTCTTTAGTTATAGGTTATATATTTAAAAATAAAATAAGTGTTTTACATCTGGCCATATAAAGATTCATTCAGATCAGTTCAGCAATATTATTGAGCACCTACTATCTGCCAAACACTGTCCTAATCGTTATGTCATCTGAGGAATGAACAGGACGCAATCTGTGCCCTCAAGGAGTTTTTAGTCCAGCAGAAAAGACAAATAATGTGTTTAATCTGATTTGATTCATTTAATTATAAATATCTGAAACAAGTATCTGCCCATTTCGTTTTTAGAAGAAAACTGAATAACACAATATATGAATATAAAAATAATTTTTTACAATTAGATTATTCCACATAGGAATACTGCTTTAAATTTGAAGAAAATGACAACTGAATTCTCAAAATATCCCTTGATTACAACTTTATTAAGTGGACAAAAGCCCTTTTTACAATGACAAGCATATTTTACTCTTTAAACAATTAATTTGTATCTCAGACATTGTAGTAAAATGCTCTACAGAGTTAAAACTTTCATCACCATCTTACTTTAATAATACTTTAAACAGAAAGTTTTTATGTATTACTTAGGTAGCTCTTTAAATGATTTCTTCTCTTTTTCAGTAAGTCATTTATAATTGAGGGGTTTCCAAAGCTTAACAGTTAGATGCAAAAACATGTGTTCAGAGTTGAGACAGAAATGGCAAATGGCCACATTCTTAAGATCATGTAATTGAGTCAAATAGGGAATTCAATACCTCAGCAGATGACAAGTTCAAGGATGACCCTGTTTTAGCAAAAGCTAAGTTGGAACACATGAAACCATCTGATTTTGAGTTTTCATGTGAATCGTTTTGGAGCACAAGGATTAATGAATGTATGAGAATGTGTCCTTGGATTAGAACGCATTCCTACAGAATGAGAATAAGAAACATGAGAAATATTAAAAAGAAAACAAATACAGCATTGTTAATTTCTTATTATGTGACTAAGAGACTTGAAGCAAAGGATTTGTGTGACTTCAGTGGTAGGTTACTTTCCCACAATGCACCTGCATGCAAAAGACAACTGTAAATAGTATACGATTCTATTCAGAGTCAGATATATTCACAGGCTGCCACCAGACATAGCTCAGTCTTCTGCATACAACTGCTGGGTTTGTCCTCTGGAACTAACAAGATTAAAAATTCAAATCTGCTTATGCTTTAGACTAAAAGTAGAATTATCTAAACACAGATATATATATATCTATGCATATAGATATGTTAAAGACATAAACTGCACAATTTGGGAGCATCTTGGATTGTTAACAAATGTCTGAGATTAATTTAACTGTGTAATTTAAAACTCAACTGGTACATGGAAAACTCTACCTTCAGTTCATGTGGATTATGTCATCAAATGTAATAGCAGATTATGAGCTAAATAAATAATACAAGTAATTTAGACCCTGCTCTGTTTATAACAAAGACAAGTAAAAAGTCTGTGAAAATTGTGAACTTTTCTATGGTTCTGGGTCAACCTGAACAAGGGTACCAGCTGTTCTATTAGATAATGTCTTGGATAAAGTCATTCTTGAATTAAGTTTCTCACACTTTGTAGTAATAATGCATCACTATTGAAATGAAAAAAAAAAGATGATGGCAAATATCTGAGATAGTCTGGAAATGAATTCTCCTCCATGACTGGATTTATCTTCTAAGCCAGCAAAGAATTAATTAGCATTTTGCCAAAGTCCATGATTTTGCAACAGTTTACAAATGAACAATACAGTATTGGTACAATGAGAACATGTATCCAAAGCGTGAGAGGAGTTTATCTACTGTGATCTTACCTCCCACTTTCAGAATAAATAAAAATAAATGAACAGCTACTTTTAAGTTCCAGACCTATTTGACAATATCTTAGAAAAATTAGGGAGGTCGCCCAAAACACAGACTGATTCGGGAATTGTTTCTTATCCCTTCTTCTGAAAGCATCATTCTTTCATCTTCCAAACACTTATCAATTGGTAAGTGAGAAGAAAGGAAGAATACTCTTGGCCATGATGAAAACACAAGTGAGAATGTTAATGAATTTATTCTGCCAGCACCTGCGCTTACAGTAGTAATGAGATTTTTAAATATGTATTTTGTGCACCAAAACATGCTTACCAGTTGAAATGGTTAGATATATAAATGAGAGATTATTTTTAGATTTTCTTTTTACACTGGAAATTTTCTTTTTAGATGGTACTAAATCACAAAATAGTTTGTAAACGTCCTTCAGCCAAGTCATAATGATTGCTGGGATCGAAGTAGCAGCATTGAAGTTTTACTAATGGTAAATCATGTTCTTTATTCGAACTATGGTTTTACAATGATTTGAATTATGCCAGAATTCTGTTCTAAGCCATTTGAAATCAAACATGAAAATATTAATTTCTTGCAACCAAGAAATCTCATACCACAATATGATATGCATGGCTACTATACAGTAATAGCCGAGCAACATTTTTTAAGCAGAGAGCAGTTAGTGTTCTTTTCCAAGGCAGATGTTTTCCAGATTTGCTATTGTCATTCATTAAGAAAGTAAGAAGCCTGTGAGTTATGATAATGTGAGGTACAATATTATATATGCCATTTCATCCATAAAACACCACAGATTTTCTCGGCTAATTCTTTTGCTTGCTTTAATTGGTTCAGTATGACTGTTTTTCCGTTAGTGTAGAAATACTTATTTTGTCTGTGTGACAAAATATACTCAAACAGAGAAAATAGGTAGGCAATGGGAATGTTGATAAAATGGGAAGGAAGTAGATATTTTAGCTAACATGACTCACTATGTATTTAAAAATTATCCTGGTTTAAAGTAATTATAAAGGGAAATAATTCTGTGTATTTTATGAGATATTTAGCAGGTATAATTTAATTTGGTGAACAATGTGTATATTTTAAGGAATTCAAAGCACTGTACAAACACTATCCAATGAACACTTCCATTTAAGAGAATAAAGGCGGTCTTACTGTGTCCATAGTTTACTGGAGTAAACACAGTTCGCATGGCTTAATAGTGACAATGAAGTACTTAATGAGATAGAATAAAACTTGATTTTTTTCCCTCCTAGAAATTGAGTTTAATGCCTGAATTGTCAGAAAAATAATGTGGTAATATACCATTAGCTGACTATAATTTTCAACCCAATATATACCTTCTTAAAGTGATGTCCTTTATCCTTTTATTCAAGATTAAATTTTTGATCTTAAAATTTAAAGATAAATAAGATTATAATACCTTGTTTAATAATCTGTTGTTGATCTGATTGACAATACCACCAATTTAAAAAATTATAATAATTTATCAACTTTCTTTGTTTCATTTCTTCCAAATATTTGAGTTGAAATATCCTTACTAAAAACAGAGATTTTCAATAATTACTATTAAAAATATACCTTCTAAAAATTTATTGAATCTATAGGGGTCATTAAGTGGTGGGAGAGGTTTCTATTTTCCCACAGAAATGGAGCATGATATCTGTGCAGGGTTCCCAGCTGGCCTGCTGCTCAGAACAGAAATTGCAAACCCACATTCCAGATTGCCTCAATATTGCAACATGAGATGACTGAAAGAGGTAAAAACACAAATATTTTAAGAGACAATCAATGAAAATAAAACGATGACTATTTTACCAAACTTTCAATGGGAAGCCTTTAAAAGGCACTATCTTTTTCAACCAACTGAAAAATGATGGCAAGACCCATATACTACTCATAGCACTTCAGTAATAGTATGCAAAACACTGAAGGAATATTAAGCTTTATCATACAGAAGACTCATAATTCATTAACAACACCCCCTACACATAACTTTCAGCAGCAGCAGCACTTAGGAATTTATATCCAAATGCAAGCCCACAGACTCGGCTGAGGGTATAAATAACAATGGCTCCCAGAGTTTAGTAATTCCAAGTATGAGTATTATGCATGTCTCTCCTTTTTTCCCATTATACTAGAATCATAAAATTTATTTCCATCCCAGACAGCCAGCATGTATGGCCAATTTGTTATGATTATAATGACATAAAGAGAGGAGGGGGGTAATAGCTCAAGTCAAGGGACTTCGAAAATGTTGAACAACCCCCTTTGCCCTGACGTCAATACCAAGGGAATTCTGATGCTGACTGGGGATCCCAGATGTCACAGATGAGATTTCCATGCAGATGAATTGTTGAGCTCTCAAGTGGCTTTTCTAATGCCCTTCAATGACAGCCTATGCTGAACTGTACTCAGCCCCGATGTGAGTGTAGTTTGTGGCAAGGGCTATGGTGAACTGAGAAAGGCCATTGAAAAAGAACAGTAGCCCTGTACACAGATGCTGAATCTGTTACCTTTTGGCGACACTGGTCCTCTACAAAATAAATGATTCTGTCCCAGGCAGATTGATATTATCTGTAACAATCTACAATAATGTTATCTCTGGAACCAAGAAGAGGCAGCTAGAGTTCATGAATTAACTTGTGACCATCCAAAATGCCTCCACACAGCAAGAGTTAAAAGATGCAGACAAAATCTCAGCATACTTAATTATCTGTCACAATTGAGAGAGATTCCTTGGCAGAAAGAAAACATATGATCAAAAGATAAATCCAACCACAACTTAGTGAATGACCACTAAGTACCAAGCATTGCCCTAGGGTACTTCACACAAATTACTTCACTTGATTCTCAATGTCTATGAGAAAGGTTTTATTATTCCCTATTTTACAGGTAATCTCAGTAATCATAGCTAGGGAAAAATGAAGCTCTTCTTAGACAGGTTTGTCCAACCCTTAAAGCTCGAGCTCTTCCCACTGCTGACCCACCTTGTGGTAGATTAAAGATGGCCACAAATACCTTCCTACTCTTTATCATTGAGAAATGGAGTCTAATTGTCTAATTCCTTTCCCCCGGAAGCTGAGTTGGCCTCAGTAACTTACTTGACCAATAGAATGAGGTGAAAAGGACATTGTTTGACTTCTGAGTCTAGGTTATAAGAAGTCTTGCAGCTTACATCCCAGACCTCTTGGGGCTATCATGCATGAAGTCTCCAGCCACTGTGAAAGAATACATAAAGAGGCTGAGAGACTGGAAGGGGTTCCAGTTGAAGCAAGGCTTCCAGTCATCCCCACCAAGATGTCAGGCATAAACCATCTTGACCTACCCCAACCAGGCCAGGCATCAGTTGGACATCTCCAACTGGCCCCAGTTGATGTCCTGTGAAGAAGAAGAGTCATCCAGCAGATCCCCAAATTCCTGACAGACAACATCATCAAATATGATAAGACGATTGTTGCTATATAAGCACAAAGTTTTGGGGTGGCTAGTTACACAGCAATAAATAACTGCAAGAAGATTTCTTCTCTCATATTACCATGCTGTGAACCTAATGACAGTTTTGGGTAAGAAACATAACCTAATATTATTGAAAAAATAGAATATACTCCTGATCTTTGATAGACAGAATATGATTCTTTGTTTTCTTATTCAGGTTGGGATATACCTGGGTAGATAAAGAGGAAAAGGAAGAAGA
>ML098602.1:11271-23815 GCA_003697995.1 Taxidea taxus jeffersonii
GACCTGAGCCGAAGGCAGCGGCCCAACCAACTGAGCCACCCAGGCGTCCCCATTCATTTATTTTTGAAAGAGAGAGAGCAGGGCAGAGGGAGGCAGAGAACCTTAAGCAGGCTCCATACACCCAGTGCAGAGCCTGATGTGGGGCTTAATCTTATGACCCTTAGATCATGAACTCAACCAGCTGAGCCACCCAGGTGCTCCTGTGTGACGCTTTAGTTGTAAAAGAAAAGTCAGTTTAGTATTGCTTGAATAATAAGGGATTTTATTGTCTTGCAGAAATGATAATGAGTAACTCATTGATATCAAAAGTCTGTGTTTTGTTTTTCTTTCCCCATCTTTTTGTTCTGTCTTTGGTAGTACAAAATTTATTTTCACTTTCAGACTGGTTTCCCTTGTGGTGATATGTCTGCCAAAAGCTACTATGGCTATGTGCACCTTTATCTATGTCCAGAAAGAGCAAAGAAAGCAAGCATCCTGAGATCCACTCTAATTGGATGGGCTTCAATCCTTTCTGCCATCCCTCCGAAACAGCCAGCTACTCAAGCCCTTCCCCTGGAGCCTGAAGTTAGTTTCTGCTTTATCTCAGGATCAGGAGCTAAGGGGCAGATACTTAAATAAGAATTGGGGTACTCTTTTGGAAGAGACAGGGGGAGATACATACTAGGTCAATGATCAGTAAAGCTCATAAGCAACTGTTATAATACCTCTTTGTCATTTTTTTAAAAGATTTTATTTTTATTTATTTGACAGAGAGAGATCACAAGTAGGCAGAGAGGCAGGCAGAGAGAGAGGGGAAAGCAGGCTCCCTGACGAGCAGAGAGCCCGATGCAGGGCTCCATCCCAGGACCCTGAGATCATGACCTGAGCCAAAGGCAGAGGCTTAACCCACTGAGCCACCCAGGCACCCCTTTTTGTCATTTTCAACTACTTTCTTAGTTCTACATTTTGGTATGTTTTTCATATTATTTTATAAAAATTCTTAGGAGACTCTGGAAATCTGGTTATTGAAAAATAACCTCAATACACATCTCAGTAATACTAAAGTCTGTACTCATATTTGCAGTATTTTACATCATGACTTTTTAAAATCTCAACTTCACTATATACTTTGTTTTTCTCTCATGTGCTTAAAAATATTTTTATGTTTGCCAAAACTGCATACATGTATTATCTTTATTGAGCCGATCTTTCTTTTTTGCTTTAATGATGTTTCTACAGAAACTACAAAGTTTACTCAATTTTAGTTCTTATGTGCTACTAACTGTAATCTTCCTCTCCCACATTTCAAAAAATGACAGTCATGTTAAATTTCATTGTCCAGAAATTCCCAAGAGTATTAAATACTGTCATTACTTAACCCAGGCTAATATTATCTTTTTATAGTTAAATATTTTTTATCATGGACTTATAGCCAAAACATAAAGAATATTAGAAAATGGCTCTTCAAATTAAGTAAACTTTTTGAGCTTGGGGAAAAAAATGTGATTAATATTTGCATGTATGTTGCTACAGCTTTAAAAATTCAACTTTTTGAAACTCACTTCCATCATAATGTTGAAAAAAACTCCAGAGGTGTAACTAAAGTTTTGATTTAATGTTTGTAGAAATTTCATATTATTTCATTTAATAATAGATTTTTGTGCTGTTGTCCTTTAAAATACTGGTAGAAAAACAAAAATGAAACCCAAGTTAATGTTAAACTCAAATACTGAAAAAGCATCAAATTAAAAACAAAATGGTCATAAAGGTATACAAATGGAATTAGAGAGTGTATCAGTAAGGATTCTCCAGAGAAGGAGAACCATACAGGGGCACCTGGGTGGCTTCGTCAGTTAAGCATGGGACTCTTGATTCTGGCTCAGGTTAGGATCTCAGGGTTGTGAGATCAAGCCCCACATCAGGCTCCATGCTGTGTGGAGCCTGCTTAAAGACTGTCTCTCCCTCTCCCCTGCCCCTCCCCACTCAGTCCTGCTCACTCTCTCTCCCTCTCAATCAATCAATAAACCATATGTGTGTATGTGTACAAATACATAAAATATATAGATATTATATATAAATATATATAATATATATTTAAATACATATTACATATTGTGTGTGTGTGTGTGTGTGTGTGTGTGTGTGTGTGTGTGTGTATGATTTATTTTAAGGAATTGATTCATATGATTATCGGCTTTGGCAAGTCCCAAAACTGTAGGGCAAGCCAGGTCAGCTGGAAATTCAGGTAGGATTTTTTTTTAATTAACATACAGTGTATTATTTGCTTCAGGGGTACGGGTCTCTGAATCATCAGTCTTACACAGTTCACAGCACTTACCATAGCAAATACCCTCCCCAATGTCCATAACCCAGCCACCCTATCCCTCCCCAGCAACCCTCAGTTTGTTTCCTGAGATTAAGAGTCTGTTATGGTCAGGTAGGATTTTTAGGTTACAGTCTTGAGTCAAAGTTCTTTTTTCCCAGGGGAACCCTAGGTTTTACTCTTAAGGCCTTTAACTGCTTGATTAGATGAAGCCCACCCACACTGTAGAGGCTAATCTGCTTTTCTAAAGTCAACTGATTATAGACAGCCACAAAATATCTCCACAGTAACATCTAGGCTAGTATTTGACCAAGGAACTGGACACCATAGTCTTAGCCAGGTTGACACATAAAGTCTAACCATCATAGAAAGTGAATAAAAATTATGTAAATGTAAAATATTTTAATTCTCTATATAAAGCTATTTCCAGAGAAACAGATAAGCACAATTTCTAACATTTAATAATGTGTTTGTTGTTCCACTATCTGTACACAGATACGCTTTGAACTTCTTTAATTTTTAATCCTCCCTACATTGGTTGGATTTATCTTTAAGGCCATCTCCAATTGTCTGGTCCATTTTTTTTGTTGTTGTCTCTAGTTTCACCTCAAAGTTTAATACAAATAGATCACTAAGAAGTATTAATTTAATATTCCAGGGATTTGTGGGCTCAAGGAAGGTATTAAACTTCATGGTTCATGATGTATAAGATAAAACTCCATGGACTTGCAAGCCTGAACCTATGCTTGTAGTGCTTTTATTGTCAGAGAAATAGCTATCTCCTGCCTGTAGAGTACTTTCCTTTTATAGCTTTCATCCTCATTGTCTGTAAAATGGGATAATAATAATGCCCACCTTAATGGTTTGTTTAGGGATCAAACGTGATGATACATTAAAGCACTTACCACAGGATGCCCATTCAATAATAAGGGCAGGGAATCTAAATATTATTTTTACTTTTGTTATCATCAATGTTGTTTGCCATATTACTATTACTATTACTATTCTTATTTTGTTTATGATTATCAAGCAATATGTGGAGTGTTCTGCATTGCAGCATTTTACTTAATTTTCACAATGAAACAATACACCTTAAAGATAAAATATATCTATATACCTATAAGCTATCTATCAATCATCTGTCTGTATTCCTACTTCTAGAGGAGAACACTGAATTTTAAAGCATTAAGAAATGTGCTCAAAGTTATATAATTAACAAGTAACAGAAGCAAGATTCAAATTCAACTTTCCCTGGGAAATAAACTTGTGTTTATTCTACTTCAGCAAACTCTGCTTTTTTATTCACTTGCAAATATTTTTAAATAACATATATTTCTTTCAATTGTAAAAGCAATGCACAGTTATTCAATTTTTATATGTATATCATAAAACTGAACCCAATAGTGTGCAAAATTTTACCTATTATCTTAAATGATGGTCTGATTACTACAGTAGTTTATGGACCTTGTGGATATTTTTTAAAAGAATAAAATAGGAGATGAAAATCCACCTGGTTTCCTCCATCCATATTGAATATTTACATTTAAAAAAGTAGTCTGCCTCAACCTAGCAGCTCTTATAGTCTTCTCCATCCCAGTGGCTCAGGGTAGAAGCTGGACTAATTTGTACCCTGCTCCATTAACCCCCAGATGCATTTTCTAAGACTGCCATGTTGTCCTGTTTCTATAAAACCAGCGCAAACCTTGGGCACATTCCCATCACAGGCAGGGCTGTGCACTCACAGATCCTTCTGACAGATTCTCCCAAGGGTGTCTGCATGACTATCCATCACATCTTTCCTATCTTGATCCAAAGATGTCTTCTCAGGAAGGCCTTCTCTTTGTCTCTAAAAAGGTCACACCTTTTCCACGTTGTCTCCTGGTTTGATTTACTTTTTAATGTTAGCACTGTCTGAACACTCCGCATATATAGCTTCTTTATTGTCTCTTCAGGTGGAATATAAACTCCCGAGACATGGGATTTTTTTGGTCTATTTTATTCACTACTGAATCTCTAGCTACTAGAACAATGTTTGGTGTGTGGTAGATGCTTAATAAATAACTTGTGGTATGATTGAATGGACGAGTAAAGTCAGCCATACTGATTTTATGCCGATTTTAAAGCACTGTCAACCCAAGAACATACACGATTCTATAAAAAATGAAACAGGAGTCTGAAAATAGATATATTTCCTCATTTAAGAAATAAAGGATAACACTTATAATTTGCTAAGAATCTTAAAAATGCTTTAAAATTACTGAAATCCCTTGACATCGGTCTTTGTTTTTCTGCTTTTGTTGCCACTAGCGTAAATGTGTTTTGCTTAGTAATTCTTACAGGGTGGTGTCCTAACAGTGTCAGTAAGTTAGCCATTGTTAGTACTTTCTGGATGGAACCTGCAGCAGTGATTTTAAGAAGCCTCAAACTTGACACTAACCATAATCCAGTGCAGGGCGGGGGCTGGAGAGTGGGTGGCTCAGGGCAAGCTGGCAGCCCAGAATGCACGAAGCTGCATGCAGGGGCTGGGCAGGTTTGCAGGGCCGCTGGGCTGCCTGAGTTTGAATTCCAAGAGGAATGAGAAAGGGCCTGCAGTGGTTTAGTATCATAACTTACCATGAGCACGTCTTTATTGATTCCTGTGTCCTCAAGCTCATAGACACTTTCAAGAAATCTTTTTTTCAAAGTTGCACGGATGGTAGATACCTGTGTCCTCAAGCTCACAGACACTTCTAAGAAATCTTCTTTTCAAAGTTGCATGGATGCTAGTTTTTTAGGACTTGGAGTAGCACATTTAAAAATAAAATGGACCGGGCATAATATATTTGGGGGATACACTTAAAAAAAAAAGATGGTTACCCAAAGCAGACTTTCAACAGCTAGACTTCACCAAGATTTAGAGGTTCATTCCCTATTTATTCAGCTAATTTTCTGCTTCTCTAAACAGAAGTCTAAATGAGAAGTACCAAGTATTTTTTTTATCCAATTTATGTGATATGCTTAACATAATATCCCTACCTATTCGTATCTAATTCTCTGCTCCTCTAGACAGAAATCTAAGCAAGAAAATATCCAGCATTTTTTTATCTAATTTAAACAATATCTCGTATTTCTTTTTTTTTTTTTTAAGATTTTATTTATTTGTTTGTCAGAGAGCAAGAGCGAGCACAGGCAGACAGAGTGGCAGGCAGAGGCAGAGGGAGAAGCAGGCTCCCTGCCGAGCAAGGAGCCCGATGTGGGACTCGATCCCAGGACACTGGGATCATGACCTGAGCCGAAGGCAGCCGCTTAACCAACTGAGCCACCCAGGTGTCCCAATATCTTGTATTTCTATCCAATTTAAATAACATTGTTGATTGTTTCAAAAGCTTACCAGAGGCTTTTGGGAAAAAATGAACAACCCAGTTCTCAACAATGAAAACAAAGAATAAAACTCACTGTATATATCCACCAGTGGTTTGTGCCAAAGCTTTAGATGTTCTGCAGAGGACATCAGGATACCTATCTGAGACAGAGGCACTCTGAAACCATTTCATCCCATAACTTAGCATTGAAAAACGAATTGGTAGGAGTTCTGCAAGTACTGAGCTACTAAGGTAAAGAAAGCTAAGATAAGAAAAATTAGGAAGTGAACAGACGAATTATTTTCCCCCCCAGAATTTGAACATTCTGCACCTTTACCTATCTAAACACATTGTTTTCCACTGTTTATTTAGAAGATCATCAAGAAACCATGGATAATTCTGATTCTTGTTCCCTATGCTATGCCAATCCTTAGTCTGATAATCTTCAGGGAGAATACTCAAGGAATTTGTCTAACTTCCAAGACTGCTGAGAATTCATAGAGCTGTAGAAAAGGAAGATTAGCATATTTTTAAGTAACTTGAGTTTTCAAACGTGATTTTATTTTCAGTCTCTTTTGTGTCTGTCTCCCAGTTGCTCTGTGTCCCTGACACTTGGGTTGGAGATAGGAGGTTGAGGGAGGGATAAAACTATTGATTCCCGCTAATTTTATTCTTACTCTGGAAATGAAGGAACCAACAAAAGCTGGTCCCTTAAGGCATTCTTTCGTTTTACTCATGAAACCTGTACCTGGTTTTTATGACCCATCACACCATGTTTCTTCTCCCTAGGCGATAACAGCCTCCTCTATTCCAAGTCGTATAAGCTGTGCTCATTCTTACCTCAAAGCTTTAATTCACATTTTTCTGTTTAGAGCATGCTTTTCTTTCCCCCTCATATCTCCAAGCCTGTCCATCTTTCACACTCACAAGGTATGGAGACACAATTTTTTCTTTCCTTACAGGGATTTGAGTTCCTTTGTTATGTTCTGGATCTGCAATGGAGTTGTTTTTCCACTTAGGCTGGGGACTCACTCTTGACTGTGAGTCATCCTTCTGTTGCATTCCCAACAATGCTGAAAACAGGGATGAATACCTGCTTCGTGATCTCTAGACAGTATCACTAAAAGTATTATCACCCGTTGAGACCATAAAACAGAAAGAGAGAAAGAGAGGAAGGAGAGAGAGAGTAATCAATCAAATAGTGGTTTTCAAATGTAGAAAATATGTAAACTGTATCATAGTAGCCATATGCAGGCACTGGGTTTGTGCAAATTAGAACTATGTAAGTCACTTTTCTTGATTTATATCATTCTCTAATCCCTTTGATTATCTATAGCCATATTAGTTTCCCAGGGTTTCCATAACTAATTACCATAATCTTAGTGACATAAAACAGCACAAATTCACTCTCTCACAGTTCTGGAGATCAGGAGTCTGAAATCAAGGTGTCATCAGGGTCGTGCTCCTGCTGAGCACTCTAGAGGGAAGTCCTTCCTTGCCTCTTCCAGTTCCAGCCTCTCCCAGCCGTCAGTGTTTCTTGCCTTCCTTGGCCAGAGCCACATCACTCCCATCTCTGCCCCCATAGTGGCATTACCTCTTCTCTTTCAGTCTGTGGCTTCTCTTACTCTTTCTATTATACTTGTCATTGGATTTAAGACCCACTCAGGTACTCTAGAATGATCTCACCTCAAAATCCTTAATTAGGATCTTTTTTTCAAATACGGTAACATTCAGAGGTGCCAGGGATTTGGTTCTGGCTCTATCTTTTGGGGGAGCACTCTTCAACCTACTACAGCAGCTGAAGTAAGATGTGGTAAATAAATGTAAAATGAATTAGCTTTTTATTTTCTAGACCTGAAGTTTTTAAATAAATGAACATGTTAATATATAATGAAAGATTCACAAGAGTTGGTAGAATATTTTTTTCTTGCACTTCTGACATGTTGTACTTCCTGGCTTTAAAAAACTGGTCATAAAAATATAATGATGAGATCCTAATTTATTCAACAAAACAACATGGATAGCATTCATAAAGCCTGCAGACATTGTCAAAACCTCAGCCAATAGAATTTAATAAAATAACGAAGCTAACCTCAGTATCAGTGGAAATTGTTAATATTTGAAGAAATGATTTCTAGTTAAAAAAAATTAGATAACAACTATAATATGTAGCATTTTAAACTTATGTATATTTGTGAAATATCCAGAAAGGGAAAAAAAACAGAGATGATATTATAAAAGAAGAAAGTAGCTTCTTTTTATTTTAAAGAAGAAAAGTAATATTCACAAATTTCTTCTTAAATATTTTGACATAATTTTATAATTGCTTGATGTTTTATAGAGTCTCCAGCTTTAATGCTGGATTTGTTAATTTGTAAAGGCCAGGGAAAGAAAAGCAGAACCATAGATTATAGGTACCTAAATGCCTTCGCCTTACCCAATCAGCTTAGAGTGACACAGAGTTAGAAAACACAAAATTAAACCTTACATTATTTCCATTTCAATTTTATCATTTATTGGCAGAAAAAAATCAGCTCAATATGGATGATCTGCTTTGAATAGAAAACAAATATTTACTGTGGTAAATGAGAACAGTCTTGTCCAAATTCATTTTAGCAATTTGGGAGCTAAAGCTTGATCTTACTGTAGTGAATACAGGAATTACTATTACTACTTTAAATTTCACTTTCATATAATTTTAATATGTAAATCTTGTTGGTAAGCTGACAATATTTTTTACACCTAGAAAATGTCCCCTGAGGGGAGTGATGCTAAAATATGAATTAGAATGGGCTTAGAAACAAGTCTAAGCTCTTTCTAGATTAAGGTAACAAGAACCAAGTGTCCCACTATGATGTTGAAATGACTCGTGGGAAATCATCATGTTGAGTAACTTGAGGGATAGAGCAGAAAATACCAGTAGATGGCTGTAAAAAAAGATGTGTCAGGAAAACATTTTAATGGAATTTCTTCCACGTTATTTACCATGAACTGGCTACTCAATAAATATGTGTTTTCTGTTGCTGAGTGTTATAGGACTACTAATGTTTCTTCCTCATGATTGATAGGAATTGAGAATAGCTTTAGTGTTCACCATCTGTCATTAAGGAGTCAAATTCTTCAGTGGACATAGCTCCTTTATAAGATTTTAAATATTATGGCTATTACACATTTTACATTGCCTCTGTGGACAAGATGCAATTTTACAGTGACACATCTGACTTTATTGTTTTTCTTGCTCCTTGTCAGATTACTGTCCATACTTACTTTTGTTGGTTATTCGAATGTTTCTAGCTATTTCACATATTTTGGGGCTATCTAAAAACTTTCCTGAAAAAAGTGAGAAATAGATATGCATAAACATATATTCATGACTGGGTAAAAAGTTATTACTTTCATTTTCAAGGCTACTTATAGGGCACATTTCATTTAAAAATTATACAAAAGTAACATGTCTCTTTTAGGTCACGCAGCTTTTTTGATAGTTGGCCTTGGGCCAATTAACATATGCTTGTAAATGGTCACAATAGAAAAAAGAGAATTTTAAGAGTGATTTTGAGGTCACAAATATGCTATTTAAAAGAAGAGCATGAGACTCTTTGAAGGATACTGATGTATACCCACGTTAACTGGAACTCAGGCAGACAAGGGAAGGACAGTTTGCATGTAGGTTTAGAGATAGAAACTGATTAGATAATGACTAAATCTAGGCATTTAATGGAGATGCATACAAATTTCAAAATAGAATTGAAGAAAAGGGAAGAATTTTATAATTAAGGAGTGAGTTAAAGATCAAAAACACGGAACTTAGTTATAGAAATATATTAATTATCCTGATGGCAAAAATTCCAGTTGTATTTTTATCTACATTTTGATGAAAATAAGGGAAATGTTTTCTGTATAAAATATAGTCAGGATAGACAGTATTCAAAATATTTTAAAATTGGTTGTGTTCTGTATTGTTAGTTTCAATGCAAATATAGAGTGATAGATGGAAAGTGAATCTGACTGGCAAGGTTATATAAATGTGTAGTTTTGGGGTGCCTGGGTGGCTCAGTGGGTTAAGCCTCTGCCTTTGGCTCAGGTCGTGATCTCAGGGTCCTGGGATCAAGCCCCACGTTGGGCTCTCCGTTCAGCGGGGAGCCTGCTTCCCTTTCTCTCTCTCTGCCTGCCTCTCTGCCTACTTGTGATCTCTCTCTGTCAAATAAATAAATAAAATCTTTAAAAAGAATTAAAAAAAATAAATGTGTAGTTTTACTTGGACAATTAATAACTTTCTAAATACTTTAAAAATAAATTTTGTAATAATGATTATTAGGTTTATTCACTATGTCCAATAAATGTCATAAGCATTATTTTCTAAGGTAAAATTGCATTTGATGTTTTGCTTTCAGTAGCTATTTTAAAATTAAAGTAATAAAGGTACAGAGCAACAAAGATGGAAAAATCTTTGGGACAAACAGGTAAAGGAAACCCGTTTTCTAATGATGGAATCCAATATCTGTAAGAATTGTTGCTCATGTCTAAGGAATGGCAAAAGCGTATAATAATCCAATGTTTTGAAAGAAAGCATCTATCTACAGATGTACTTTCCTTGCATGAAATGTTGCCTCTTTTCTGAAATGGGTAATATGAGATATGTTGTCTCTTAAGTTATGTAAATTGAGTATTTTTTTAGAGAAATGTTGACACATTTTTTTTTATAAGTAAAGAATATTGTCTTCTCAAAAGTCTAGAAATGAGGTGAGCCCTTGACTGAAATTTTTAATGGTCACTTGTGAGAGTACAAGGCTTCCATTATGTGATAGATTTTGTAAGTCACTCACCTAGGTGACCTTTCAATTAAATTATTGGAGTGCATTCTAATTCAGGACTTCCCTGAAGATCACTTTGAATATTCATCCAATTCAGAAGTTCCCATGCATCTCATTAAGCATTACGACCCACCAGGAAGATGTGCTGTTGGCACACCAAAATCAGCACTGAGATTCAAATGCCTTTTGAGAGCAATTTGTGGAATTAATTTACCTATATGATTTAGGCCTGTTAAGGGGTTCATTCAACATCTGTTGGGTCATCTTTGCTAGAGACTTTTTATCTGAAGAAGTAAAAAAATATTCCTAGTGGTAGTATTTACTTAATTCCCTGGATTTTAATTTAGGCAAACATGAGGTATAATGCTTATAAAACACCCCATCTTTGAGATTTGTTCAGCTTAATGTTCTACAGAATATAATATATTAAAAGCTGAGTACTTCTCAGTTTTTTTCTCTCACGAGTTAACCATTTGAAGGCAAAATTCAGTAGTTTGAAGATAAATCTAGTTAGTTTTCTCTGCAGCATTCGACATGAACAATGGCCCATTACTTCTTGACGTTTCCTGCCTTGACCTCCATGGTACTGTGTTCTTGGTTGGCTTTTAAGATGTCTGTTCTTATTTAGTGTTCTGTTTTATTTGCCTCTTGAATATGGTCTTAACTATCTCCTTGACCCACTTTTATATAATCTCCCCCAGGCTTCCTGTGTAGACAGTACTCCCAAATCTGGGTAGCTAAACCTCTGTGACTCAGTTCTCTCAGTAAAAATGGTGAAAATATGTAATCATTATTGGAGATATCATTTGTAAAAGACCAAGGGAAATAACCAACTCATAGTACCTGTAAGGCTACTTTCTCTTCTCCTGCTTTGGTACAGCGTGGTCTCTCTCCTGAATTTCAGATTTCTATTTTCAGATCCAGCTAGCCACATCTAATGGCCTACTTGCAAAAATAAATATTCTTTACTTTTTCCCCCCTCTGCCTTCATGTATTCCCTCTCTCTGTGACATTACTGATATTTCTGTCAGGAATAAAACATCCAAATTACCTTTAATTCTATTCTCTTCTTCGACATTACCCTATATACTCATTTGTTTCTTACTCTGCAGTACTATTAAGTCTATCCCCTACTACAGGCTCCTGACTGACATCCTATATTACTAAAAATCTACATTTGCACAAACTTTGCTTAGCTTTTTATAGTTTGCAAAATACTATGCTTTCTTGCTGAATCAGTCCAGATGAACCTGGTTCATGCCTCAGGAAAACGCCACATCAAGATCCATTGGCTTAACATACATGGCCAGTGTGGGTCAGTAGGGGATCTTTGTTCATTGTAGACACTCAGGGACCCAAGCTAACAAAGGCTATATCTCAACAGTTGTTGCTACATCACCAAGGCAATTTGAAGCAAATATGGTTAATCACTCATTAGTTCTTAAAACATCTGTCAGAAGTGATGCACATTACTTCTCATATTATTGGCCAAAGAGATTCCCATGGCCACAATAAACTTCAAAAGGGATGGAGAAGTACAATCCTACCATGTATCTATGAGGGGAACTGGTACATTTCTGAAGTCTTAATGACTAAAATCTGAAAATTATGAGGATTTTCACACTAGGTCCCTTGCCAGTATTGACATTCCTCTTCCTCAAACCCTCTATGACAAAATTTTCCATCATAGCCCAGCTGTTTCAAAAAATCAATTTAGGGGCACCTGGGTGACTCAGTCGTTAATCGTCTGCCTTCAGCTCAGAACATGATCACAGAGTCCTGGGATCGAGCCCCACATCCAGGTTCCTGCTCAGTGGAAGCCTGCTTCTACCTCTCTTACTCCCTCTGCTTGTGTTCCCTCTCTTGCTGTGTCTCTCTCTGTCAAATAAATAAATAAAATCTTAAAAAAAAATCAATGTGCTTTTCTCAGTGTCTTTCATTGTGTATACACTACACTTTTACTTAGTTTTGGCATAGGCTGTGCTCTCTCATTTTACATTTAACAGAATTCCATGTAGATTTTAGCTTATTATAAGTGGTTTTCCAATTTTTTTATTTAATTGGTAATATTCTATTCTATGCTATAG
>RCUC01115132.1:0-29412 GCA_003697995.1 Taxidea taxus jeffersonii
AGGAACAGACAAATGGATAATTGAATAGCCTTGGCAGCTGGATCTATTTAATCACATGTTTCTTGGCAGACTTTTGTGTGCTAATCTATTTTTTTTTCTCAAATTTGTTTCCCATGTCAAGAAGAGAGACTATTTGTTCTATATTGTTTATTTTAAAAGCAGTATCTGAAGAGTCTTTTGGCTAGAAGTTACTTCGGTAGTATCTATTTGGAAAGAAGGTGAAACACCTCCTACTTCAGCCATCAATAATGCCAAAATTTAAAGAGAATTTGGATTGTATTTGTTGCAAAGTTTGACAAATTTTATTTTCTCTTGGAAAAAGATTATTCAACATTTGTGAGCATTTTGTGTTGTTTAGTGGGGGAGAGAAATCATTAAACAAGTTTGTGTTTATATAAAAAGATGGAGAAATAAACAAGTATGTTTACATGATGTCTTAGCCTAATTGACTAAATGCCTACATTGAGCTGCGGAAAAAATGGTTTGTGTTTCTAAATGCTTCAGGGTCTTGGGCAGACCCTAGGTGATGTTCTTACTGATAGGAAAAGTCTTTGTAATTGGAGGACAGACCCTCTTCCCCCACACCTCTCCATCGTGTGTAAGTAACTTCCTTGCTCTTCATCATTCAGGACTGGGGCCTGTTTTTGAATAGGTGCCATCATTTTCTATTTAAATGAGGATGGTTTCTATAGAAATTGTCCTAAATACATGTGCTCTTTGAGGCTATATGTAGTTACTAACCAGATGGCTGAGGCATGCTGTTATAATGCATGACCATTATGTTTTTTTTTAACTAACAATTATTACTTCTATCAATATAACAAATAGTCTGCAACATCAACAATTATTAATAAAGCCAGGGAAAGAAAATGATTCGAGAAAAGTTGTCAGGAAGACACAGAGCCAAATAACAAAATAATGGATTAATTCAATTGGTTCTCATGTTGTAAAATGACTCAAGGAAGAGTTCAAACAGGGCAAAAGATAGGGGCCAAAGTATTTCCCCTTCCAAAGCTGACTTCCAACATGCATAAATATTGCTTTGATTGGGGAAGGAAATGAGAGAAGAAAGACCAGAGGGAGGACAGAATGAGGTATGGGAGAAGAGCTTCATAGAGTCTACTTGGAACGAACGGATAAAACTATTGACGGGTGACCAGACTGCTGCTTCCCTGTAGGGAGCCACCCACTAGGACTGTGTAAGATGAATGTGACCTTTAGGGGTTACATGATTTCACGGTAATCCTTGTAAGATCCCTGTGAGATAAGTACTATTCATAGCCACATTTCACAAGTGAAAGGATTGTCTTTGGGAGGTCTCCTTGGGTCCCCCAGCCAGTGAATGATCAACTCTAGGTTTTTGCCTTTTATGACTCTTCTTATGGCATACTGCTGTTATGACAGGTGCCTTCACCCAAGCCTTTAACTCTGCTTGAAAGGAGTGTTATTCTATCCCACGTTCCTAAGCCCCCAGTCCCCAATCCTTTTAAGTGTAGCACTAGTGCCGCTTTCTCCTTGAATTACTCCACGTAGCTATGATCTCACATCCCTCCAAAAACCCCCAGGTCTTTGCTACTCAAAGTGTTATGGACAAGCAGCCAGGCATCAGTGGGAAGCCTGCTGGACATGCAGAATCTGAGGGCAGGGACGCCTCGGTGGCTCAGTCAGTTAGGTGTCTGCCTTCAGCTCAGGTCATGATCCCAGCATCCTGGGATCAAGACCTGTGTGGGGCTCATTGCTCAGTGGGGAGCCTCCTTCTCTCTCTGCCTGCCACTCCACCTGCTTTGGCTCTCTCTCTCTCTCTCTGACAAGTGAATAAATAACATCTTAAAAAAAAAAAAAAAAGGAGAATCTAAGGGCAGATTTCCTAAAGCTCTCCAGGTAGTTTATGCATAAAGTTTGAGAACTTCAATGTCTCTCTCTCTCACTCTCTTTTTTATTTTTGCATTGCATTTCTGTTATTTGTAATCTGTTTTCTATTCTCAATTGGACTGTAAGCCCTTTGAGGGCAGGAGGGTGTTATATTTTCTTTTGAGTATGCATAAATACACATAGCCTAGAGGAAGGCATATAATTTGCCTAGGGATGTAACAGAACTTCTATTCAGAAATTTAGAGAATTTCCTAGGTCAAAAAGTGCTGTGTTGTTTGGAGAATTTTTGCCAGTGTGCTAGCAGAATCACGTTGAACATTATTTTACTTGTAATGTTTCCACAAATTCTGGCTTTTTATAAGATTGAAAGTGTTAGGAGGTATAAGCCAGGTCCCCAAAGTAAAATCTTCATTCCTTCTCATAGCTTTTGGTCTATAACCAACCCTTGGGCCACAACATCTTTCTTTGCCAAAGCACAAATCTAGACATTACAGATTTGGGGAAAAATCAATACTTAAAAAAAAGTAGAAATCCCAAAAGCTTGAAGACGCCCATCAATTTCACATGTGAGGTTTTTGAGGTTGGTTCGTCTGCAGTCAGGACACTCACTGTCTTCCAGGAACCTCAAAAGGGAATTTTGTTTCAACAAATATTTGACTCCAAGCTTCATTCTAGAGCTAATGTGATTAATAGCAAAACTTCAGTCACTGCAGACGTTCCTGCTGCATTTACATGCCAAAGACTGATAATGCTATTGATTTTTTGAAATGATCGCTGTGTGTTTCCTAGGGCTTTATTTAGGCGCAGTGTTTGCATGTGTTGGTACCTCTCAGTGTTCTCAGTGAGCGTGACCACCTGGTTGCCGAGATTGGCAGATGCTTGGGCCTTTCAATCAGCTTCTCGTCACTGCACAATCTGGCTTCTCTCTTTGCATAGACTATGTAACTGGAATATATGTGTGACAAGAAAAGAGGGCGAACACGTATAGGTGGCTCTTCTTTTCTTCCTTCCTTCCTTCCTTTCTTTCTTTCTTTTTTTTTTTTCCTTCTACTTCTCCTGGCTTCATTTCAGCAGTCACCATGACCTCTCATGAAGTTCCAAATCTAAAAATTATCTACACATAAACCTACTCTTGGGAGCTGACAGGATTCTTCAAATCAGGGAGGATGCCACTTTACCTCTTTTTAGAATTCCTTTTTTCTGTGTGAGTGTGTGTTGTTTTAGTGAGAGGCTCCCTTCCCACCTCAGTCATCGGTTTGCTCACTCCCTTGTGTGATGAATCAATGCTTCCAGAACAGGGGTTTCCGAGGGACCGCGGGAACAATTACTTCCAAATGAACTCGGGCGTCCTAGCAGGGAGCATTCAGACCACACCCCAGGTAAAGGGAAGTCTTTCCTTAATGCTTTCCAGAACTTTTAAAGGCTGTGCACTTCGGTGTTTGCTGCAAGAGGGCTTGAGGGAGAGCTGCCTGCGGAGAGATAAATTTGCCTGTATATCAAAATGAAATGTTATTATCTGCAGTTAGTGGAAGGGCGAGCAGATAAAAGCAAACTGCTTGCTGGCCAACCCCACAAAACGCTCGGGACTGCCCTTGGCATAGCGTGGAAGCCGACGCCCTGTGATGCCTCTTCTTCTTAACAGGAGGCTAGTGGCCATCTGTGAGTGTGGGTGTCACCACAGGAAGGAAGAGAACTTTTAGGGGAATAGAAGATGGGCAGGCATTGCAGCCCAGAAACTGAGCAATGGAGCAGTGAACTTGCATGGCACGGGGGCACGCCATTTCTTCAGTTATTATTCGGCTGTCTGGTGAGAGGGGGACAGTCTCAGAGTTCTGAGTGCTTAAAACCTTAGTGAGGGCGAGATGTTAATCCTCTCAGGTCTAATTTCAGTTATTAAACTAGTTTCCTACGGATAGGAACTAAGATGTGTTTTTAAATGGCATTGACAACTTGAAAGTGTTAAACCGGCATTTAACAAGTGTAATGATATTAACATGCATCTGTTTCTGCTTTGTGTGGAAAATGATTTTTCATCACCATAGCGATTCATTTCTGGGCTCCACTGGAACTTGGCCACCGTATGCAGTAAAGAGAGAGAAAAAAATTTTTTTTCTTCTTTTCTGAACAGGGGATTCAGCAGTCTACCCTGCCTAACACATGGCTCTTCATCTAAATGTTGCATTGTGTAGCTAGTGTAGTTTCAAATCCTTTTCCAACCTGAATTCTGTACAAAAAAAAAAAAAAAGAAAAAAGAAAAAAGAAAGAAATCAGTACCTCCTTGGTTAGGTAAGAGGATGCTAGGTAACGATGAAAAGAGCCCTGTGCTAACACTGTACTCCTAGCTTAAAAGTGGATACCAAAGCATTGCCCTTTTTGTGGTGGTGCTTCTGAGGATGTATGTTCAGACAGGAATTTATCCCTGATCTTCTTCTCCAATGGTAACCCAGGAAGATGAATACATCTTTAGTCCTATTAGATTTTCCCTTTCATGTTATTCTTGAATGACATCATGCATGGGTTCAACTAAAATTTAAAAAAAAAATTGTTCTCCTCCACCGGGGAAGACTTTTTTTGTCGGATATGGATATATCTGTAGGAAAATATGACAATAATGTAGAAAGAAATAATTTTACTTTTTTGTTGCTTTCATTGTACACATGTGGTTATGCTTTGAAATTCCTTTGAGGGCATTGGGTGGAAAGGGCACCTTATGCACTGAATCATCAGTTTTCATTTATATTTTGTTTCCCTTCTAGTCACTGAAATTATAGATATTACCCTTTAAAAAGTCTGTAGTTTATTGGGTGTCAGTAATGGCGACCTATTTGTTTTTTAGAGATTTAGGTAGCATTGCGTTATACAAATTGCGCAAGGTCATAGAAGAAATAAATTTTCGGTATGGTGTGTGTTTTAGAAAGCAAAGCCACTTCCTATTAATAATGGTTATATATATTTCAGACCCCTGGGGCACTTATACTGAAAGCTTTCATATATCAGTATTTAGATTTCATTGGGATAGAACCCAAGATAGACTTGTAATTATCATGTGGAGAGATGGATCAGGCCTATAGAACCTGCGGATAAGGTAACAATTTCACCTTTTGACTCCTAAAGGACTGTCTTTATTTCCTGCCCACTTGAAATTCTGTGATGAATTATCTGAACTACCTCTAGTGATTTTGTTGCTAAAACCACTCTCTATCTATCTTGATATTGATGAGATTATTCATGTAAAAAGGTCTTCCTAGGAAATAATCTATCCAATAAGTGTGTTGTATTGTTATTGCTGATAAGACTAATGGGCTTTCCAAATCTCACAAGGGATCTAATGTTCCTTACCACAAAGGAGAGCATTGATTTCTTATTTTCTCATGATTAGCAGCAACCTGGGAATTTTGACATGACTACAATGAAGAAATAAGGACAACTGTCTTTAAAGGCATTAAAGAATATTAGGGGTACCTGGGTGGTGCAGCCAGTTAAGTGTCCGACCCTTGGTTTGGGCTCAGGTCATGATCTCAGGCTCCTGAGGTGGAGTCCTGCATCGGGCTCAGCACGGGGTCTGTTTGTCCCTTTCCTTCTGCTCTTCCCCCTGCTCTTTCTCTTGCTTTCTCTCTCTCATAAATAAATAAAATCTTACCAAAAAGAGAATATTAAAAAATGAGAGTTAGCTCAGAAGGGTTTGCCTGTATGTTTGATATTTCTTAAGGAATATGCATCATTTCTAGAAGGCATAGCTATTTTCATTTTTTTTAGTTACCAAAAACTTTTACTATATAGTAAGTGGCCTACATTTAGTTCATTAGACCTATTACTTGGGTGAAATCTCCCATATGGATATCCAGTCCTTTTTGTTTGATTACATGCTCACAAAGAAAATATCCCATTACTAATCTAGGATCCCAGGCAGCTTGCTCCAGGTACCTCCTGACCCCAGGCTCACATTGTGCCCCCATGCTATCCGTCTCTCTCTCCAGGCCAGTCTTACTGTCACCCAGCATGACTTTTGTTTTCCCCAGGCTGACCTTGTCAACCTTCTTTTTTTTTTTCCTTGTTTTGTTTTTCCTTGTCAACCTTCTTGTCTCACAGTTGCTTGAGCTTCATAAGCTCGGTGCCTCTTCTGTTTTTTCTTACTAGATAGTCAGTCTCAAGGCCAAAGCCTAGACCACATAGAATTACCATACCTCTTAATCTTACATTTTCACATACTGTGCTGTAAACCCAAGCCATTCTTCCAGACACTCAACATGCTATTAGATCTGTTCTCTGAGTGTCAGAGACCACTGGTCCTTTGAATCTGAGGGTCCCTCTCTTGCACCTTCCAAACTCCACTCCATTTTGGTCATTTGCTCTACTCTCACAAGGGCCCTCAATTTACTCAACTTTCTTTCCAATTCCAAACACAAGCTCTGTAAGTGCTACAGTTGACTTTCTCTGTTCCTGTGAGAGGCTGTTTGAATATCCCTGGAGGGAATATCAAAAGGCCAAGTAAATTGGCTTCACTGCAGCAAATGCATGGCTCCTCAGCAGAGCCTGTTAATGCTTTGGTTGACAGGCATCTTTCCTATTGATGTCAGTGACATTCCAGTATTTTCTGTTTTCCTTAAAATCCCATGTCACCTCTACAAGTTCGTCCTTTGCTACTGGATCGCTTGTGTTGCAAGTCTGGAGGGTTCAGCCTTGGACCTTTTCTTTTCTTGTTTGTGTTTGCTCCCTTGGTGAGCTCATCTGGTATTGTGGTTTCAAATACAATGTATAAGTTAACAACCCTAATAACTTCATCTTTAGCACAGACTCTCCTCTAAATTTGACTCCCATTCCCACATTTCCATTTGGATCTATATTTAGCATATCAAATTTGATCTTTATTCTCAGACTAGCTTCTTCACCTCTTGATTTCCCCATTTTAGTAAATATAAGCTCATTTCTTACAGTTATTTAGGTCAATAATTTTGTACTCATCTTGATTCTTATCTATCTCTTATATCCTACATGTAATTTTTAAGCAAATTCTGTTTTCCTTTAAAATAGAGCCAGAATCTTGGGTGCCTATGTGGCTCAGCCAGGTAAGCATCTGCCTTTGGCTCAGGTCATGATTGAGTCCTGCATCAGGTTCCCTGCTCAGGGGGGAGTCTGCTTCTCCCTCTGCCCACCTCCCCCCTCGTGTTCTTTCTCTCTTGCAAAAATAAATAAATAAAACCTTAAAAAATAAATAACTAAAATATAGCCAGAATCTTAACACTTCTTATTATGGTTACCATAGTTCAACCTACCATTTCTCTACCATGGGTCATTGCAATAGCCTTAAAGCTAGGCTTCATAGCTTATAACTATATAAGTACTATATATTTTACATATTTATTTTGTTTACTACTTCCTCCTCTGGGATATAAATTCCATTAGTGTAAAGATTTTTGCTCACCATTATATCGCCGACACTTAAAGTGGTGCCTTAGTATTTAGTAGGCATTTAATGACACCTTGTTGAATAAATAAAAGTTAGTAGAAAGCAGAATATTCAAGTGAGAGTTGATTTTAGTAGGGACATAATGGCAGGACTTCAGGCCACATGAGAGAACAAAGATGTGGGTGGGTGAATAGATGTGGTGATGGGAACTTTGGTAATTCTTTTCTGATTGCTTCAGAAAAGAAGCAAACTTATCAGCTCAGAGTAAGACCATGGAAGAAGATGTTGGAGAGGATGTGAGTTTTCTATGCAAGTGGGAGAGTAAATGGGCCAAATAGCTAGCATATGTTTATAGAGCAGCATTGAAGGGCCTGCTTGGGCTGAGTCATATATTTGAAGTGAAACCAGTAAGCATAGTTTGTGTGATCTCCTCCAATTACATACTGTTGTGGTGCAGGAGTAGAGTAGGTAGGAGGTTAGATTTAGTGAGGATGGTGATTTACCCAGTTGGGAGGGGATGATGTGAGAGAGGGAAAAGCATTTGAGGAGTGTGCATGGGAGGGTAACTGTGGTGAATGCAGTCACTGAGGTTGGTTAAAAAGAAGAAATATGGGACAATATAATGTTGGAGGGATCAGTAGATTTTTATTCTGGTGAGATCTGAGAAATGTTGGAGTTGGAGTATGAGAAGGAGGTATGGAAAGAAAAGAAGTGGCGGCCAGAGAAGGAAAATGTGACATTATAAGAGGGGTCGTAGGTACTGGTTGAGGCTAGGGATTTGAGAGTCAGGAAGGAGTTGAGGCCAGGGCAACACAAGATGAGGAAAATTACCCATGGGCTATGATGTTGAGTGTTGCACAAAGCATAGTGTTAAAAAGAGTGGAATTGAGCCAGGAACTAAGTCTTCAAAGAAAGAAGGGCTTCCTTTGGGGAAATGGCAGTGAGGAGTGGAATAGACCACTGACAGGAGATTCAAATCTGGAAGTTTCTAGGTAAGAGGAAAGAGGAATGGTCTGGAAGCAGTATAGGGAAGTGAGGAGGACACGCTTGTACTTCTAGGCCCAGTGTGAGAGAAAACAGTTTCCACTGAGGTAGCTTCTTAGAGACAAAGCCCATTAGAAAAAACCATGGTATGGTTAGAGCTAATTAGAGAAGTTAGAGAAGAGGTTAGGGACATGGAGGATTTTGTGGTGGCCGACTGAATACCAGAAAGTATATGGTGGAGTCTTTAAGAATTGGAGCAGGCCACAGATGGGAAAAGAACAACAGGTGTGTATAGCACACAGGGATTGTGGGATGACTGAGGTCTGGGTTTCTCACAGGGGCTGACACAGCTGGGGTTAAAAGGAATGCCAAGGTGAAATCTGAGGGTTTCAAGGCATAGAGGGAATTATGGCTTAAAGGGAGAGGACAGTGAGGGTCTTGCCAGGGCTATCATATTTCTTGAAACAGAGGCATGCAGGTGGCAGAGGGGCAGTGTTACTCTGATGAGATGGGGCTGATTTTATCATAAATGTTGATTATACCACCTTTCTGATCCCCGGTACACCACACTCATGAGCTTTCCTGTATCTTAGTTCATTTTCTCTGGACTCAAAGGTGACCATATGTTCCTTTAACTTATTTTGCCTGCTTCCTCCAGGACCTTGTTTTACTTTCCTTCTCCTGATCCCTCCCCCCAGTCTACATACATGTTCAAGTCTATCCGATTACATGCCAACACAGGCAACTCTTTGACTCTCCTTCTCTCGCTAATTACTCCTGACAACCCTCCTTATTCCTCATTCAAATTTTGTAAAGAGAGATTATGGCATCATCTTCTCTTTTTCCCTTTCATGTAGTCCTCAACCTATTGCTCTTGGCTTTCTTTGCCTGTCACTAGCCATGTGTCTTTTAAAACCAGAATTATCTGTCTAGAATTCTAATGTGACTTCATCATTTCCCAGTCTATGGTGCTCTAATGGTTCTCTGTTGTCCATAGGACAGAATCTAAGCTTGATCCACATCCCACTGCTGTGGCCCTTCCATGCTTTCACTCATCTGGTTTTCTCAGCCTGGGATATCTTTTTCTTTCTCTTTACTGGGACCTACATTTCAGGTGTTGCCTTTTACAGGGATTCCCAGGGTGGGTATGCAGGTACCCCTCATCACTTTTCCTTTTGTTTTCTGTGCATACTCTTTCTTCTTCTCATGTGTGTTCTGTTGATCATTTCCTATTCATGATGGCATCCCTAGCTCCCGAGTACCTGCCTCACCACAAATACTAAACATAGTTATTCTTGAATGAACAAAGCATGAATGAAAGAGAAAGGATATCCTTGAAGACAGGCATTTGTATTCTAATAGCCAAAAAAAAAATACATTCAATTTTTTTTTTTAAAGATTTTATTTATTTATTTGTCAGATAGAGAGCACAGGAGCGAGCACAGGCAGACAGAGTGGCAGGCAGAGGCAGAGGGAGAAGCAGGCTCCCTGCTCAGCAAGGAGCCCGATGTGGGACTCAATCCCAGGACGGTGGGATCATGACCTGAGCCGAAGGCAGCCGCTTAACCAACTGAGCCACCCAGGCGTCCCAATACGTTCAATTTTAAATCCACTTTTTAGTATCCTCATTAATGATACACGTTGGAAGTTTCTTGCATTCTTGGTGATTATGAGTCAGATTGAACCTGCTAACCCAGGGTTAAATGAATAAAACTCGACTTTGAAACAGAATAGATACCGTGTTTGTGATGATCCACGGAGGTAGAGGTGCCCTGTAATGTTCCAAGAGATCAACTAGCCCATCCACTGTTGTGCTGCCATCCCCAACAATAGGCTCTTTCTTGGGTTGTATTGCTTTCCCTGATAAATGGAATAATTTAAAAAAGGAATCTGATCCATGCTCACTATTTTTACAGCTGTTTTCTTTGGCGACCATACACATGATCACAGGATAAGAGTCAACTTCTCAAAATAAATGAAGTAAATATCATGGTATATAGAAAATAAAGTCAAGATAAACCTTTGACAAGGCTGAAAGTCTAATTTATTACATGTCTCTTAGGTCTCTTCTGGTGATTCTGAAGCCAAACCTCTGACCTTCACATTTGTCCCTACTGTCAGAAGACTACCAACCCACTCTAAGTTGGCTGACACCTCTAAATTCCTTGTTAAAATTCCCGAGGAACCAAGTGATAAGAATCCAGAAAATGTAAATAGGGTAGGATTATTTTTTTTCTTTCTTTATATTAAGCAATTTTATATTAAGCATTAAATTGTCCATAAGAATGACTTGTATGAATGTTTGTATGAATGTTTATTTCCCTTGCGTAAAGTGAGATGACTGTGAAATCCAAGGTTGACTAAAAATATAACCGTATAATAGAAACCCAAACATTATCGTACTCTCCTTCTCTCCAGTTCACAATTCTCAACTCTCCTGAGCTGACATCCTATTCTTTGGTATTCACGTGACACAGTCTGCCCCTAGGCACTTGCTCTTCTCCCAGTTATGTCTTAAAATAATAAACATAAAATAATAAACATAAAATTTCTGGACAAGTTTGAATTTCTGTCAGTTTCTTGACAGAAAATACAAGATAAAACAATGAGGCATTATTGTTTTACATGCAATAACTTAGCAAAATTTTAAAAAGTGCAATATCCAGTGCTGGGGCAGTTGTGAAGATACTGATGTGCTCACACTTTGCTGCTAGTGTTGTGAATTTGTACAATTTTGGTGGAAAACCCTTACGCACAATCATAAAACTGTTCCTAATCTTTCAATAATCTAACTCTTGAAAATGTATTCCAAGAATAGTACAAAAGCAAAAATGTTCTGTAGGAAAACAGGGAAAAATAAAAATAGCCTAATAGCTAATAATCAGAAAAAAGTTGAGAGTGTAATAATACACCATTTTCACAAAGTTATAATTATAGTGATTATGTAATTCCATGGAAAATGTTAACTTTATAACAGTAAGAGACAAAATTGGTTATAACATTATATTTATATGCTGACTATGCTTATCTAAAATGAGACCAAGACTGGCAATAAAATTAAAATAAACTTAAAAAAACCCTGAATATGATTTGTGTTAGAATAATGGCATTTTGGGTAAAAAAACTTTCTCTTTAGATTATCTTTTAGGGGCGCCTGGGTGGCTCAGAGGGTTAAAGCCGCTGCCTTCAGCTCGGGTCATGATCCCAGGGTCGTGGGATCGAGCCCCGTGTCGGGCTCTCTGCTCTGTGGACAGCCTGCTTCCTCCTCTCTCTCTCTGCCTCTCTGCCTCCTTGTGATCTCTGTCTATCAAATAAATAAATAAAATCTTAAAAAAAAAAGAATATCTTTTAATATTGTCTTATTATGAGTAAAATGTGACTGGGTGGTTTTGTGGTATTCTTGAAACACTAAAAGGGGGTAAAATGAAATAATGGTAAAACCACTAAAAGGGGGTAAAATAATCTGTCTGTATGAAAATATCTTATTCAGAAAGTTGTAATATATCTGTGATCTGAGATTTTCAATTTTCAGTGCTACCACCTTATTTCAAAGACTATGAAGTTTGAATTATTTCAGGGAGATCTTAAATGCTACTATAGGAATTTCTGGGAAATTTGTTTAACAGTACTCAACTCTATGTAATATATTTATGGGATCCTTTGTATGGGTGCTATGAGTATGTATGAGACTGTGCATGTATGAATTCCTCTTGGTTGCAAACCTCCAGAGCTTCCTAAGATGTTGATATTTATTTGCTGATTGCAATGATCACACACAACTACATATAGTCAAGATTTTTTTTTCCTATTTTTAAAATAGTTCAGTGTTACAATAGAACAGGGTAAATAATCCCTTGATCATTTATATATTCAACCACTACTTACTGAATATACTATGTGCTTGGTGCTGTGTTCTGAATGAATAAAGCCAACTCATATAAGTTATTCTTGGGAAGGCATACAATAAAAAAAGTGAAAAGTATACAATAAAATCTCAGTGATAAAGCTGTAAAAAATACATTAGAGTAAAAGAATAGAGAGTGATGGACTATGGTGGAAAGGTGTAATTTTATTTTATTTTTTTCTGATATAAACCAATGATTTAATAAGCAAATTGGAGAGAATGAAAAAAATCTGTGAAGAAAATTTTTTTCAAAGTCAAGCAGAGAAAGACAATTATCATAAAATTTCACTCATATGTGGAGTATAAGGAATAGCACAGGGGAAGTTGTTTTAGATCACTAATAATGTTTTCAAAAACTCATTCAATTTTGCCACCTTTTAATTATAGTTACTTCTTATAATAAGCAATCTGTCTTTGAATCCTGTTATTTTAAATTTAAACTTCTTTCCAGTTTGGGTTTCTGTTACTGTATAGTATTGTAATTTAAATGTGAAATGACCGTTGTCCAAGAAATCCTAATGAGAGGCCATTTGTGTTTTATCTCAACTAAATCATCATCAGCTAAAAAATGTGCAATGGGCATATAAAATAACGTCCTTAGGTTAGTTATATATAATCAATGGTTTGACTTCTACTTTCATACACACAACATGCATGCATATAAGAACACATGTTAAATTCATCATCATGGTTGAAATTCAGTTTATTTTAGTTAGTGTCTTTTTAAATTTTTTATTCTGAAGTAATTTTAGGCCTAAAGAAATGTTGCAAAGAAAAAGATAGTAACCACAGCATGGTTATCAAAACCAGAAAAATAAACAGTGGGTCTTTTAAACACAATCTTAGTGTACACTGCTGCTCTCATTTTAGAAAAAGATGTTTGATAGCTCGATAAAGCTGTCTTACTCTGGTCTTGTAAACCCTCTATGTACTCATAGAAAATTGAATGGGAAAATATTAAGAATTACAAAATAAAATAGCAGTGAAAAATTCCTTGTATTAAAAATATCTACTTGTTTTTTGGTGTCTTATTCTTGAGTTCTTTTCAATTAATTTGGATGGTTTTGTCTGAATATCTATATTTTTTGTCACAACTTTATTTTTCCTCTCAGACTTTTAGAGAGATTTGTTTTATTTTAGAAACTTTCAATAGGGTTTCCTTTCTCTCCTGTCTTATATAAGATATATAGGTTTTGCTTGACCAATAATTCAACCCTCGGTCAACCTCCATTTGTCTCACGAATGTCTTCATGGGAAACATTGCTGTCTCTCTCTCTTTTTAAGAAATTGTGTCATGACTTATTTGAAAGCAGGTTTACTAGATGTTGATTCTGAGCTCTAAATTGTTTGGGCTTGAACCAGGACAAATAAGTGGGCTGGTAAAAGTAAACCATTAACTTTGACCCAATCTCTCCTAAACCAACCTGATTTTTAAGTATATTTTAAATAATTCTTGTCCTTGGAGATTATAAGCAGGTTAAACTTTTAAGTGTACATGCAGAAAGGAAGCCATTGTCAAACCAATGTCAATGCTTTTATGTCTCTACATTAATTGCAGTCTGAGTCCAATGAGTACTTGACCTTGAACGCTGGGAGCCAACAGGAAAGAAACCAAGGGACATTGATTTATCCTTCAGAGGGCAGTGAAAAGGTTTTGCAAGCAAAGGGAATTAAAGCAAACGAACTTCAAGGAATGCAGCAAAGTGACCTCTTCAAAGCTGAATATGTCTTTATTGTGGACTCAGAAGGGGAAGATGAAGCTACAAGTGGAAAAGGTGAACAAGGCCCCCCTGGGGGGATGAGCACTACAGCTTCTCGGCCCAAATCTCTAGCAATTTCCTCCAGTCTGGCTTCTGATGTGGTACGTCCCAAAACACGAGGGACAGACCTCCAGGCCTCATCATACCCTGAAATGTCTCATGGGATTGCTTCTCAGCAAAAGCACGGGCAGGTAGGTTTTTCTTCTTGTCATAAGAAAAAAAAAAATGTTTACATACTCTTTATCCTAGGCTGTCTGCAAAGGCCTTCCTGTTTGAGGCATGCAAAGCTCTCAAAGAAAAGGTATTAAAAAACCCAAATCCCAAGATCATAAATCATCACAGAGTAAATATAGATAATAAATTCATAAGACAAAAAGATTATATAATTGTACTGCAAATTGGCTGAAGAGAAAATGTAAGATGTTCAGCTGGGGTGGATCTGGGAGAATGTTATCTCTTACTTTTGAACAATTCCTGGAAAAGATTGGTACTGAAAAGAAAGTTTCTTAGGAGAGAGTGCTTGGTTGGCTGGCTGCATCAAGAAGCATACTGCACATTTGAGAAAGATCCTGTGGGAAGACATTGGTTGGATGTTAGATGCAGGCATATTACTTTTAAACTACTGAAAGAGTAGTCAAAGGATATGCTAGGAAATAAGAGTGTTAAAAAAAAAAAATCTCGCCTGTGTGTCCTTAGGAAAATATGTGTTGTGGTCCTGGAAGCCACTAGTGCAGGTCTTGCCTCAGTGAAATGGGTAGAATATCCTACCCCCAAACTTAGCAGCAAAATTGAATAGTTCCTTTAGGTTGGAGAGCCTATTTAAGACCCATTTCTGTGATGGCAGGAAAGAAAGGGAATGGATAGGGAGGGATTTTGAAGGGAAAAATAGGAAGAATTTCCCATTGGTTGGCTATTTGTTGTGATGAAATTATGCAATGATTTGACAAGGCATATGTAGAATGTCAGGAATGCAGAGGCTAGCTTTGGGAGTAGACAGTGGATGCAAAGTTCTCCTTGAGAAAGTGTGTGTCAGTACCAAGATGTTCTGTTTAGGATCTGCTAGACCAGGTACTTGTAAGCATCCCAAAGTAGTTGGGAGGACATTTTTATTGGTGAGTTGGCCTTTTGGTGCTGCTAGGACCTATGCATAATTGTAGAGGTTGTATCTTATTTTGGGTGCCACTCTATTTCCATTTCTTCCACCTTCACTGACTTCCTGATGCTGAATTTCTATCACCTGTAAGCCTAGGGTCCTTAGGCTATTTTTTGATGATAGAAAACTCTCCCTGGGTTACTCCCACCTCATTCTACTGAACTAAATAAAACATTTATTTCTTCTCAAAATGTATTCTCAGACAGCTGTTAGAAATGTTCTAATCATGTAATTAAACATATTCTCAGTAAGCAGTGATAGGCTTGAATGTTTCTTTCTTGCCTCGGGAAAGATGGCGGAATAACCAACTTGGAGACATGGGGGTTTCCAATGTCAGGGGAAGGTAATTTGATGGAGACCCTTTGAAGAACTTATAGGTATGATAATAAAAAATGTAAGTAAACAAAGCAAACGTTCTTAATGAAGCAACTTTTGGATTTTTGCTTTACTTTTCCCAATTGTTAGATTTCTTTCCCTGAGTTGGTCATTTAATTTGTTTTCATGTGACCAAATACACGGAAGTAAACTAGAACCTGAATGCACACTTTGGAATCTTTTGTCCTGAAACACTTATATGGCAGTAGGCTATAGCTGATGTTATCAAGGCTGCAAATGAAAAGGCAAAGATCAATCTAATTCATTAGCAGTGGCCAAAAAATGATGGTTACCACCAATGGGGGAATACTGGATCTTGAAATGTATGGGAGTAGCCATTGTTCCTTTTGGCATTTCCCATAATAATCCATTTGAGTAATGAATAGTAGGCTATCATCAAATAAAAACAAGAGGAAATAAGAATAAGGTAATTGTTAGCCACAAATGTCAACCACAGAGTAATGACCAGAGAACCAAAGAAGGTACTCTGAGAATTTTAATGTAGTGAGTAATAGAAACAACAAATCTAAAGAATATCCCTGATTAGATTACTTGATGCCAACAACATCTACTTCTCTCTCATAAATGTAGTCATTTAAGTGAATTTCTGGTCTGCCTGGTAAAAATAATCCATGTACAGAACTGTCCATAAATTAACACTATTAGTCAGAATAATTTATTAAGCTATTCTAAAAGATGCCTTCAGTTCCTGCTCTGGCTTTTAACTTTTCCATAAACTAGCCTAGATGTCATTTTCTTTTCTTCTTTTTCTTTTTTAATCTTTTTTTTTTTTAAAGATTTTATTTATTTATTTGACAGAGAGAGACACAGTGAGAGAGGGAACACAAGCAAAGGGGGTGGGAGAGGGAGAAGCAAGCTTCCCTCAGAGCAGGGAGCCCGATGTGGGGCTCGATCCCAGGACCCTGGGATCACGACCTGAGCCGAAGGCAGACGCTTAATGACTGAGCCACCCAGGTGCCCCTAGATGTCATTTTCTATCCACATCTTCTACCTCTCTCCTTCAATTCTTCTCAACTACAACAAAAGAATATACTTTATACTTTTCCATCCCTGAGCCTTTGATTCCTCTGTGTATAAAGCTTCTTTCTTCCCTGGACTCATCTCCATTTTGGCCCAGGCTGCTCAATACTCTAAACTCAGTTCAAGTAGTGCCTCTCTCTAGAGACATTCCCTTTGAAGAGGAGTTAGGTCTTCTCCATCTGTACCATTTTCCACATAGTTTTTTAGCTTTTTTAGAAAATTTCCATTATAACTTCTTTTCACCCTGTTGTAATAATGGATTACCTTTTCCCCTCACTAAAGAGCAATTTAAGTCAAGATGTGTCCCATTTATTTCTGTGTCTCCAGCATTTAGTAGAGTGTCTTGCATACAGGTGAGGTTCAATAAGGTGTGTAAAAGGAATAAATATTTAAGAGTTCACATCTTTGAAGTCCTTGCACAGACACTGACTCCTTTATGAAATCAGGTTTTGTTCTCTGAGTCAAAATAAACTATCTCTCAGTGTACTTCGGATAGCTTTTTTTCTGTACATCTTTTATAACAATTCTCCTATTTCAGCATGTATTATAACTATTTATGTACATGTCTTATCTCCCCTAGCAGATTGTAAAGTCTTTAGAGATGAAGTCTATGGTAAATCCATTTCTATTAAACATTTTGTTCTCTATAGTAGTTACTATATTATCATGAATGTAGTCAATATAAATATTGGGTTGAATATGGTTATGCTCCAAATACTTTTATTGAAGTAGCATGTTTAAATAAAAATGCATTATGTTAAAAAAAACACTAAACAATTAAAACATTTGAAGTGTATGTTAAAAGTTAAAATTCTATATATAAAATAAGCAGTTGAATCAAAATCCTCTCAATAAAAATTCAGAAAGAAAGAGTAATGTTTTTGAGTATTGGCATCTTGAAAGTTGATGTAAAGGCCTAATACTGTCTTACTTAGGGATGACATTAGAGTTAAAAGAGAGGTGAATATACACATGTAAACACAGAGTGATTTGGCTGGAAGACCTATGGTAAAGCCTGTAGCTCAGGCAATGAGAGTGGGAATAAAAAGAAGAACTTACAAGGTAGATTTAGCTGGATTTATTCATTGACATATGTGGGAAAAGCCAAGGATGGATGAAATGTCTAACTAGGGAAATTGGAAGAATGTTGATATCATTAATTGAGGGGAAAATAATAGGTTTCAGGAATTGATAGGAAGAGATAAGACATCTAAAGTTTGAGATGCCTTGATGACATAGCATGATGTTCTCTAGGAAGGAGCTGGAAGTATAAGTCTAGAACACAGGGTTGGGCTGGGATACTGGAGATACTTCTATGTAAGTTGATAAGAGTGGAGATATTTACTCATGGAAAGAATGTAGAACAAAAAGAAAGGAGGTACAGGCCAGGAAATCGCAAAATATAAAGGGCCTGTAAAGAATAGAAGTCAATGACAGAGACTGAGAGGGGTCCAAGGAAGTTGGAAGGAGGGGTTTCATGCAATGAAAGCTGGAGAGGCAGTCAACAAAACGAATAGTCTATAAACAAGGTCAAGTAAATAAAAATACTATAAAATCTTCTAAGTATAAGGAAAAATAAAACATAAAACAAGATCAAATAAAGTAGGACCTTCAGAACCCATTAAATTTCAGAATTAGAAGGTCATTTGATGACCTGAAAGGAAACAGTGTGAATGCGGTGATAGGGACACAAATGAGGTTGAGAAATGGATGGGTGGCAAGGAAGGGAGCCCATGCACCAGAGAGATGCTTTGGGAAAGCAGGAATGACACAGGTAACATACTGGCCATGCTCCTCTGGGTAGTTACTTGAAATTATAAATCTTAGTTTCCTCATTTGCAAAATGGGATAATGATATCAACCTTCCTTGTGAAGATTAAATGAGATAGTAATACATGGAATGTGCCTAGAAGACTGCCTGGATCATGGTAGGTTCTCAGCAGATGATTTACTGTATTTAAGAAGCTTGAGATGATAGCATGTTTTGGGGTATAAGAGGAAGGAACTTGTGAGGAGGGAGAGGTTTTATATAAAACAGTTTTTAAAAAGATTTTATTTATCTCAGAGAGAGAGATAAATAAGCAGGGTTAGGGGCAGAGGGACCAGCAGATTCCACACTGAGTGGGGAGCCCAACATTGGGCTCCATCCCAGGACCCTGAGATCATGACCCAAGCCAAAGGCAGAGGCTTAGCCAACTGAGCCACCCAGGCAAAATGTAGCTTAGGTACACCTAGAACAGAGAAGACAGGGAAAATGAGGTCAGAAAAACTGGCTGGAGTTAAGTAAAGGATGTCTGTCATGAAAGTCTGGGAAATTAGGACACTGGCATGCATTATTTATTAAGTACCTAGATTTTATGGATCCATGGAAAATAAATTACAACAAATTATTTGGATAGGATGTTAGACATAGAAACCTTCCTTACACCTCCAGCCTTCAATCTTCTCTGATGCTGGCAGAATCCCTGAGATCCCTCAGTGGTAGCATGCTGTTTCCTCTGGGTGAGGAATCAATTGTGCCATTAGCCCATGGGGCAGAGGAAGTACATTTGTGGAAAATCAAGCTGCTTTGACAATTCCCGCAGAAAGCTGATGGAACCTTTTAACAGGAGGGTCTCCTGATTTGTTGATGTCAGAACTCAATTTTGTTGTTGTTGGTGAGGTGAAGACTCAATGGATATCAGCATCACTGTCCCCTTCCCCTGGTTATCTTCACTATCCAGAATCTAGAGCAGAAAAAGAGGGCACAGTCACTGAGGGAGATGATGAAACTGGCTTTAAGGAGACACTATGTCCCTGAACTCTGTCCTTTTGTTCATATATTCACTAGACACCGTTTCTTCATTCTTGCATAACGGTAATATTACTCTCCTTACTGGAGAGTAAGGGAGTAAAGTAAGTAAAGTAAGTATAAAAAACATACTACCTGCCTTTAAGGAACTTGAAAAAGATGCACCTGAAAACATTGACCATGAAAGGGAACATGTTCTAAGAACAAGGGGAAGTTCAGGGGGAGGATGCCTAGATCAGCCCAGACCATCAGGAAGGGTCACACTGTAATTAGCTCAAATGTGAGCAATGAGTACAAGTTTTCTTGATGGATAACTAGGGCCTGGGCACTTCAGACAGTGTGAATGGCCAGGGAAGTACCAACATGTAAGAGGAGGGCGGAAGAATACAAGGAATGTGAAAAAGGACTCGTCAGAAGATAGGAAATAAAGTAGGAGACAACGATAAAACAGAAGCCACAGATAAAACAGTTTTAAAAAGGAGGGAGAGATTGGAAGTCAGATTCTATGGAGAAATCAGAAAAGATAAGGCATTCACGTGCCTGTTGGGCTTAGGAAAATATAAATCATTGTAGACATTGGTGATAACAGTTACCATGTAAGACTAGGCAGGGAGTAAGAGCTGTTAAGAGGTCAGTAGAATAAGTGAAACAAGATGGGATCGGGAGGGAGATAAACCAAAAGAGACTCTTAATGTCATAAAACAAACTGAGGGTGGTGTGGGAGAGGGGTGTTGAGAGAGAGGGTGGTGGGGTTACATTATATGTTTATATAAAAATAAAAAAAATTATTAAAAAAAGAGGTCAGTAGGAAGTGTATTAGTTTTCTATTGCTGGACAACAGATGATCATAAATTCAGTGGCTTTAAATGCCTGTTTATTCTTTTCTAGGTTTCTGTAGATCAGAAGTCTATGCCCAGCTGAACTGGTGCTTCGCTCAGAACCTCCTGAGTTTGAAGTTAAGGTGTCAGGTTGCACCCTCATCTGGAGGTCCTACACCAGAAAGGATCTGCTCCTAAATTCCCTCCTGTTACTGGCAGAATTCACTTCCTCCTCTTGAGGCTATAGAATTCATGGCAGCTTGTTTTTTAAAGTTGGCAGCAGAGAAAGAAAATCTCTGGACTGAAATCTCTAACCTTTTGACCCTCTTTTAAAGAGCTCACTTAATTAGGTCATGCCTACACAGGGTCTGTTGATTAACTTAAAGTCATCTGACCAAGGACTTAAATTACATCTGCAAAATGCCTTCAGCTTTGCCAGGTTCTATTAGAAGCAAGTCTGGGATTCCACCCATACTCAAGAGGAGGGGATTATGAAAGGGTAGGACTCTTTGGGCAGTCTCTTTAAGTTTGTTGGCTACCAGAAGTAAGGACATCAATACCGTGATTGTATGGTATACATGTCACTAAGAAGATAAACGACATGGGTTTGAAGTTAAGGAACACAGAGGATCTGCAAAAATCTTGGTGTGCATGTGTGTTTTTTTTTTTAAGATTTTATTTATTTATTTGACAGAGAGATCACAAGTAGGCAGAGAGGCAGGCAGAAAGAGAGAGGGGGAAGCAAGCTCCCTGCCGAGCAGAGAGCCCGATGCGGGACTTGATCCCAGGACCCTGAGATCATGACCTGAGCCGAAGGCAGCGGCTTAACCCACTGAGCCACCCAGGGGCCCCTGTGTGTGTGTTTTTATCAGTCAGCTTTTGCTGCATAACAAGCCATACCAAAATGCAGTGCTTTCAAACAGCGAGCATTTATTTAGCTTAAGTATCTGCAGATTTGCAATTTGGCTCTGTTCAAGTGGGTGGTTCTGCTTATCTGGGGCAAGGTCAGCTAATCTTTGCTGTGATTCACCTACTTGTCTGTCATTGACAGCTGGGCCAGCTCGTAGCTTGTTAGCTGAGATGTGGTCTTGTAACCTCCAGTGGACGAGCCTGGGCTCGTTCACATCTTGGTGCTCTTATGTGCTGCTCAACCTGGTAAGTTCCAAGGCACTTGGGCCTTTCCAGCCTCTGCTTCTTGGATCATATTTGCTAGTGTCCTGCTGGTTCAACCAGGTCAGAAGGCCAGTTGAGAAGGAGTAGTGAGGAAAAGAACTTTGCCTTTTTTTTTATGAAAAGAGATTTGAGGCATTTTTATGACCTACTACATGACATTTATTACTATGTTTTTAAAGATTGGAAGGATTTTGCTTTATATTTATGAGACAAATGAGACAGCTAATAAAAAGGAAAAAGGATGGATACATAGCCCATGGGGGATAACTGATGAAATAAGATTCCTAAGAAGGCAAGAGGTGCTGTGATACAGAGTATATAGGGAAAATTTACCTTTTCAAAAATGAAAAGTCATCATTTTTTCCTAGAAGAGAGGAAAAGGAATAAGAATAGATCTAAAAAATAATAGATTTTCCTGGTAATCACCATTTTTCCTTGGAGAAAGTGAAAGTAGGTCATCTGTTGAGTACAATGGAGGAAGTGGTAAGAGCAGGGCTTGTGGAGAGTGTAAACTTTTTAGAAGAGCTATTGTTCAGAGCAGGATGGGAAACTGATTTCAAAACCAAAGGAAAAAAAAAAAAAACTAACAACCAACCAACAGAAAAATGAGAGGTACAGGATCCAGCCGAGACTATGACATTAACTTCATGATGACATTAATCTATAATACCTTCCCAGCCCAGCCCATATATGAGGTAGAGAAAGATGGCTGCTCTGCACAGGGGCAGGAAGTTCGGCTCCACTCTCAGCTCATGCCCATATACAGGACAAGTTCATGGGTCAAGTGCAGTGGTCCTGCCAACCAAAAGGGCTGTATGATTTTGTATTTCTTTTTCTCTCTGTTCTTTTTTTTTTAATCCAGTACAATTAATGTGCAGTGTTGTATTAGTTTTGGATGAGCGATATAGTGATTTTATAATTCTATGCATTACTCAGAGATCATATGACAAGTGTACTCTTAATCCCCATCACCTATTTCCCTCCACTCAACTCCCCTCTGATAGCCAGCAGTTTGGTCACTATATTTAAGAGTCTCTTTTTTGGATTGTCTCTTTTTTTCATTGTTTTGTTTCTTAAATTTCACATGAGTGAAATCATATGGTGTTTTGTTTTTCCCAGACTGACTTATTTCACTTAACATTACACCCTCTAGATCCATCCATGCTGTGGCAAATGGCAAGATTTCATTCTTTTTTTTAAGGCTGAGTACTATTTCGGGGTGTGTGTGTGTGTGTGTGTGTGTGTGTATCACCTCTTTATTTTTTAAGGTTTTATTTATTTGACAGAGATAACAAGTAGGCAGAGAGGCAGGCAGAGAGAGGCAGGGGGAAGCAGCTTCCCTGCTGAACAGAGAGCCTGATGGGGAGCTCAATCCCAGGACCCTGAGATCATGACCAGAGGCTTAACCCACTGAGCCACCCAGGTGCCCTGTATCACCTCTTCTTATCCGTCTATCAGTGGACTTTTGGGTTGCTTCCATAATTCAGCTATTGTAAATAATGCTGCAATGCAAATATAGGGGTGCATTTATCTTTTTCACTTAGTGTTTTCATTTTCTCTGGGTAAATACCCAGTAATGAAATTACTGGATCATATGGTAATTTTAGTTTTAGTTTTTTGAGGAACCTCCACGCTGTTTTCCACAGTGGTTGCACCACTTTGCCTTCCCACCAACAGTGCATGAAGGTTCCTTTTTCTTCACATCCTGGCAAATGCTTGTTTCTTGTGGTCTTGATTATAGTCCTTCTGACAGGTGTGAGGTAGTGTCTCATTATGGTTTTGATTTGCATTTCCCTGATGATGAGTGATGTTGAGCATCTTTTCACGTGGATGTTGGCCAACTGGATGTCTTCTTCAGAGAAATGTCTGTGTATGTCTTCTGCCCATTTTTAACTGGATTTTTTTTTTTTTTTTTGGCGGTGTTGAGTTATATAAGTTCTTTATGTATTTAGGATCCTAAAGCCTATCAGATATATCATTTTCAAGTATCTTCTCCTATGCCATTGGTTGTCTTTCAGTTTTGTGGATTATTTCTTTTGCTGTGCAGAAGTTTTTTATTTTGCTGTAGTCCCAATAGTTCATTTTTGCTTTTGTTTCCCTTGTCTTAGGAAACATTCCTAGAAAAACGTTGCTATTGCTGATGTCAGATAAATGACTGCCTGTGCTCTCGCCTAGGATTTTTATGGCTTCAGGTCTCCTACTTTGGTCACTAGTACATTTTGAGTTAATTTTTTGTTGGCATGAAAAAATGTCCAGTTTCATTCTTTTGCATATAGCTGTTCTGTTTTACAAACAATTTGTTGAAAAGACTGTCTTTTTTTCCATTGCATATTCTTGCCTCCTTTGTTGAAGATTGATTATATAATTGTGGGTTTATTTCTGGGCTCTTTATCTTGTTCTGTTGGTCTATGTGTTTATTTTTGTGTCAGTACCACACTATTTTTGATTACTACAGCTTTGTAGTATATCTTGATATCTGAGATTGTGATACTTCCAGTTTTGTTTTCTTTTTCAATATTGCTTTAGCTATCTTTCATGGTTCCACAAAATTTTAAGATTCTTTGCTCTAGTTCTGTGGAAAATGCTCTTGATATTTTGATAGGGCTAGCATTAAATCTGTAGATTGCTTGGGGTAGTATGGACATTTTAACAATATTTGTTCTTCCAACATGAGCTTGGAATATCTTTCCATTTACTTGGATTGTCTCAATTTCTTGCATCAGTGTTTTATAGTTTTCAGAGTACAGGATTTTCACCTCCTTAGTTAGGTTTATTCCTAGGTATTTTATTATTTTTGTTACAATTGTAAATGAAACTATTCTTTTTTTTTTTCTCTTTCTGCTACTTCATTATTAGTTTATAGAAATGCAACTTATTGGGGTGTCTGGGTGGCTCAGTGGGTTAAGCCTCTGTCTTCAGCTCTGATCTTGATCTCAGGGTCCTGGGATCGAGCCCCACATTGGGCTTTCTGCTCAGTGGGAGCCTGCTTCCCCCTCCCTCGGCCTGCCTACTTGTGATCTCTCTCTCTCTCTGTCAAATAAATAAATAAAAGAAAAGAAAAGAAATGTAACTCATTTCTGAATATAGATTTTGTAACTTGCAACTTTTCTGAATTCATTTATGAGTTTTAGTAGTGTTTTGCTGGAGTCTTTAGGGTTTTTTATGTAGAGTATCATGTGATCTGCAAATAGTGAAAGTTTTTACTTCTTTCTTACCAGTTTGGATGCCTTTCTTTTTGTTGTCTGGTTGTTAAGACTTCCAGTACTATGTTGAATAAAAGTGCTATGGGTGGAGATCCTTGTCTTGTTCTGACATTAGGGGAAAAGCTCTCAAGTTTTCACCATCAAGTATGATGTTGGCTGTGGGTTTTTCATATATGGCCTTTAGTATGTGGAGTATACTTGTGGAGTATGTTGCCTATAAACCTACTTTGTTGAGGATTTTTATCATGAATGGATGGTATAGTATGGCAAATGCTTTTTCTGCATCTATTGAAATGATCATATGGTTTTTATCCTTTCTCTTGTTGATGTGATATGTTGTGTTGATTGATTTGTGAATATTGAACCACTCTTGCATCTCAGGAATAAATTCCATTTGACTATGGTGAATGATTTTTTAACATATTGTTGGATTTGGTTTGCTGATATTTTTTTGAGGATTTTTGCATCAATGTTCATCAGAGATATTGACCTATAGTTCTTTTTTCTTGTAGTGTCTTTATTTGATTTTGGTATCAGGGTAATGCTGGTCTCATAGAATGAATATGGAAGCTTTCCTTCCATATATATATATGGAAAAATATATATATATATTTTTTTACTAGTTTGAGAAAAAGTTGTTTTTTCTTGTTGTTGTTTGTTTTGTTTTTTAAGTAGGCTCCACATTCCAACATGGAGCTTGAACTGACCACCTGAGATCAAGAGTTGCGTGCTCTTTGGATTGAGCCAGCCAGGTGCCCTGAGAAGAATAGGTATTAACTCTACTTTGAAACTTTGGTAAAATTCACCTGTGAAGCCATCTGATCCTGGACTTTTGGTTGTGGTCATTTTTAAGTTATTGATTCAATTTCATTGCCGGTGATTGGTTGGTTCAAATTTTCTATTTCTTCCTGATTTAATTCTGGAATTTTATCAATTTCTAGGAATTTTATCCATTGATTGTAGGTTGTCCAATTTGTTTGTAAACAATTTCTCATAATATTTTCTTAGAATTGTTGGTGTTTTCTGTGGTGTTTGTTATTTGTTCCCTTTAATTTGTGATTTTGTTTGTGTTCTCATTCACTTTTTTAAAATTTTATTTTATTTTTTCAGTGTTCCAAGAGTCATTGTTTATGTACCACACCCAGTGCTCCATGCAATACTCACTTTCTTATGTATGTGTCCACCTAAAGGTTTGTCAATTTTGTTGATCCTTTAAAAGAACTCCTAATCTCATTCTATTTCATTTATTAGTTTCTCTTTCATTTATTTCTGTTCTAATCTTTATTATCTCCTTCTTTCAACTATTTTGGGGTTTTGCTCTTATTTTTCTAGTTCTTATGTGTAAGGTTAGGTTTTTTGAGATTTTTCTTGCTTCTTGAGGTCAGCTTGTATTGTTATAAAGTTCCCTCTTAGAACAGCTTTTGCTGCAGCCCAGATTTTGAACGGTTGCTTTTTAAATTTTCATTTATTTGCACATATTTTTTGATTTTCTCCTTAATTTATTGGTTGACTCATTCATTGTTTAGTAACATGTTATTTAACCTCCATGTATTTGTTGTTTTTCCAGACTTTTTCTTGTGGCTGATTTCTCATTTCATAGTGTTGTAGTCAGAAAAGATAGCATGGTATGACTTATATGTTTTTGAATTTGTGGGGACTGGTTTTGTGGCCTATTAGTGGTCTATTCTGGAGCATGTTCCATGTGCACTTGGAAATAATATGTATTCTGCTGATTTAGGATGGAGTGTTCTGAATTTATCTGTTAGATACATCTGGTTCAATGTATCATTTGAAACCACTATTTCTTTGTTGTTTTTCTGTTTGGATGATCCATCCATTGATGTAAGTGGATGTTAAAGTCTGCTAGTATTATTGTATTACTATTGTTTATTTCCTTTACATTTGCTGTTAGCTGCTTTCTGTATTTGGGTGCTCCCAGGTTGAGTGCATAAATATTTACAATTGTTATATCTTCTTGTTTTTTCCTTTTATAACTCTATAGTGTCCTTTATATCTCTTGTTACAGTCTTTGTTTTAATGTCTACTTTGTCTGATATAAGTATTGCTACTCTGGCTTTCTTCACTTTCATTTGCATGATATATGCTTTTCCATCCCTTCACTTTCAATCCCCATATATCTTTGGGTATAAAATGAGTATTTTGCAGGAAGCATATTGATGGGTCTTACTTTTTATCCATTCCATCATCCTATGTCTTTTGATTAGTGTTTAGCCCATTTATATTCAAAATGATTATTGATAGGTATGTACTCATTGCCATTTGTTACTTGTTCTATGGTTGTTTTTATGGTTTTCTGTTCCTTTCTTCCCTTGTTCTCTTCTATCATAGTTTGCTGGTTTTCTTTAGTGATACACTTTGATTCCCCTCTCTTTATTTTCTGCATATCTATTACCTGTTTTTGATCTGTGGTTACCTTTAGGATTCTATATAACATCTTATACATATAACAGTCTATAGTAACTCAAACATGGCTTAAGCTTGCACCCATTCTAAGAGCACTAAATTTCTATTCCTCCCCTCCCCCACAACACACCCATTTTAGGTATATGGCATCATACTTTATATTCTTTTATTCTGTGACTCCCTTGACTGATTTTCATAAATATACTTCATTTTACTGATTTTGTGCTTCCAAGTTTTCTGACTCCTGCTGATGATCTTTCTTTTCCACTCAGAGTCCCCTTTGTCATTTCTTCTAAGGCTGCTTTAGTCGTGATGAATTCCTTTAACTTTTGTATGTCTGGGGAACTCTCTATATCTCTGTCTATTCTGAATGATAGCTTTGCTGGATAGAGAATTCTTAGTTGTAGGTTTTTTTGTTTTGTTTTGTTTTGTTTTCTTTCAGCACTTGGAGTATATCACACCACTCTCTTTTGGCCTGCAAAGTTTCTGCTGAAAAATCAACTGATAGCCCCACAGGGTTTCCTTCATATGTAACAGTTTTCTTTTCTCTTGCTGATTTTTAAGTTTTCTCTCTTTCTCACTGCTTTTTTCCCATTTTAATTACTATGTATCTTGGTGTAGATTTCCTTGGGTTGATTTGGGTGGGGGGCTCTCTGTGTCTCCTGTATCTAGACTTTTTTTTTCTTCCCTAGATTCAGGAAGTTTTCAGCTATTATTTCTTCAAGTTAATTTTCTTCCCTCCTTTCCTTCTCTTCTTCTGGGATCCCTATAATGTGAATGTCATTATGCTTGATAGTATTGCTGAATTCCCATAATCTATTTTCATTTATTATTATTATTTTTTTCTCTCTCATGGCCAGCTTGATTGCTTTCCATTACTCTCTCCTTCAGGTTGCTGATCTCTTTTTCTGTTTCTTCCTACCTACACTTATTCCCTCTAGAGTATTTTCAATCACAGTTATTTAGTTCTTTATCTCTGATTGATTATTGTTAATGTTTTCTGTCTCTTTATTGAGGATCTCACTGAGATCTTCCATTCTTTTCCCAAGCCCAGTGAATATTTTTAAGACCATTATTTTAAATTCTCATTTGGGTAAGTTACTTATCTGTTTTGTTTAGCTCTCTTGCTGTGATTTTTTTCCTTTTCTTTCATTTGGAACATATTCCTCTGTCTCCTCATTTTATCCAACTTTCTGTGTCTGTTTCTATGTGTTAAGGAAGTCAGTTATTTCTCCTGCTCTTGAGAGTAGTAGCCTTAAGAAAAGGAGGTCTTGTAATGCCCTATAGTGCTATGTTCCCTGTTCACCAGAAACTGGCTCTTTAGGGATATCTCTTATATGTGGTGCATGTGCTCCATTTTTGTGGCTGAGTCAGGTCATCTGCAATGTCTCTTTGCCTGTTATGGGCAGCATTTTGTCCCTGTGTTGTTAGTAGGCCAATCTGGGGCTGCCTTGGGCTGGAGTTAAGTCAGTCTCACATTTGTGAGATCTGTGGTGACACAGAACTGCAGTGTGCTATCCCTCTGTTGTCCCCTGTGAAACTCTGTTGGTGGGTGGGGCCTGCACTCAGAGAAGTTATCTGCTCCCAGCCCACAGCTATAGCCATAGTTGAACTGGTGTGCATGATTTTCTTTCCCTCTCTCTTGGGCAGGAGACATTTTGAGGTGGGCACTGGCCCCTTACAATGCTGCTTGGGCACTGGCACACTTGTGGCATAACTTTGGATGAACTCCTGGCAAGGGCATGTTGGATGGGGTGGGTCTACAGAAGAGCTTGAGGGTGGGGTATAGTGTTAGTGAGCTAGGTGGATAGTGTTGGTGTTATGTTTATTCCTACAGATGTCCATGTATGTAGACTGGGGGAGGGGGAATGGTACCCACTAGCTCTTTTGTTCTTGAAGATGTCACATAAAGATCCTTGCCCCTCTAGCAAACCCTCTGAAATTAGTAAACAAATCTCTCTCCTGTATTCCCCAGGCATTTTTCAAACTGCTGGTTCTCTGCTGTATCTCAGTAGGGCTATTTATTGTGCTCTCTCTTAAAGGTGGGAACTCAGTTTCCCATTGCTCTCCAGCTCTCCCAGAGCTGAACCTGCTTATTTTTAAAGTTCCAGAGCTGCCCTGATTGTAAGAACTCACGAAGTTAGATTCTTCTGGTTTTCAAAGCCAGATGTAATGGGGATTTGCCTTCCTAGTGCAAGTGCCCTATGCCTGGAGTGCCTGGTATGGGGTCTGCTACTCTCCCTTCTCAGCACATGGGGTGTCCTTCCCTCCTAAGAAAAGTCCCCTCGGTCAGTTTGTCTCCTGACTGTGTCTCCACCCTTCCTACTCTCTTTGGTGTGGCCTCTTCTCTACGTTTAGCTGTGAAGAGTTTGTCTTTGGGTCTTTTTCTAGGTTACTTACACTAGTGTGGATGTTATCTAGATGTATCCATGGGATGAGGTGGGCCTAGGTTTCTCTTACTCTACCATCTTCCCAGGAAGTCCTGTGTCATTAATTTTTTTTTTTTT
>RCUC01115135.1:0-17973 GCA_003697995.1 Taxidea taxus jeffersonii
AAAAAAAAAAAAAAGGTGCACAGGCTGGTTGAGGCGCCACTCTGCTTGGCATGGCCCTGGCTTCAGGGAGTGAGGAATTCCATCCCTCGCCCATGGCAAGATGTCTTATTTGCTTTGTTTTGTCAAGGCTCGCGCCTACCAGCTGATGTATCTCTGGTCCTAGGTTCGGCAAATGTAAGTCTCTGTTGGTAGAGTGGTAGATCACAGCACCCCACCCCACCCCTGCCCCGTGCTCTCAAGAAAACTTGTCTAATTGCTGTGCTCTTAACTCCAGGCTCTATAAATGAATCCCACTCACCAAACTCCTCTTTTACTTCTGTTTTTCCCAAAATGAAAATAGCTCTTTTCCCTATGGGGAAAAAAATATGCTTATTGCAGAAAAATTGAAAACTATAAAGAAGAAAGAGAAGATTACCTATTATTTTACCACCACTAATTGCCCCATCTGGAAATGAGCCCTGGACCTACATGCTAAGGCATCCAGAATTTGGCTCTATCTGCTGTATTCCATAAATCTGTAGATAAAGACCACCCAGGCGTCCCATAGATAAAGATATTATATAAATGGGCTCAGAGAATCCATGCCATTTTGCATCTTTTCTTCCACTTAATATTTATCACTATATTGATATGTTGACATATATTATACATTTCAATAAACATATAACAGAATCACCATTTTAAAATGTATTTTTGAGTTAAAGTTGGCATATAATGTTATGTTAATGTAGGTGTACAACATAGTGATTGGACGTTTCTGTACAGTACTCAGTGCTCATCATGATAAGGGTAGTTATCATCTGTCCTTATGCCACATTATCATAATATTATTGACTCTCTTTCCTATGCAGTGCTTTTGTCTTCAGGACCTTTTAGTTTTACAACCAGAAGTTTGTATCTCTTAGCCCTCTTCACCTGTCCCACCTACCTGCCCACCCACCTCCCTGTGGACCACCGTCAGTTTGTTTTCTGTATTTAAGAGCAGCAGAATCACTATTTCAGTGACTGCATAGTATTTTAATACATTTCTGTGCCATACTTTAACCAGTCCGCTGCAGTTAGCCATTTAGTCCTGGTTCACCATCATGAATGATGCTGCCAAGAACACTCTTTGCTATATATCGGATTATTTCTTTGGGTCAGTTCCTAGAATTAGAAATGCTGAATTCAACAATTTTTGCACATAAATTGATGAGGTATACATTCAGATTGGCTTCCAGAAAGGGTGAGTCATTATCCCCCACCCCCAGACTTATAGAAAGCTGGAGGTGGTAAAAGGGAAGTGAATGTGACCATATTCATGCCACTGCACTCCAAGAGGCAGAGGAGGACAGCTCATGATCAATAAGAGAGTGAGCCAGAAGAGGCGTTAGAATTCAATGATCTCTTTATTATTTTTTAAGTTTTTTTTAAAGTTTTTATGTAAATCCTGGTTAGTTAACATACAGTGTAATATTAGTTTCAGGTGTACAGTTCAGTGATTCAACACTTCCATACAACACACTGCATTCATCACAAGAGTCCTCCTTAATCCCCATCACCCATCTAGCCCATCCCCCTGCCCACCTCCCCTCTAGGAACCATCCATTTGTTCTCTCTGTATAGTTAAGAGTCTGTTTCTGGTTTGCCGCTCCTTCTCTCTTTTTTTCCCCATGCTCATTTGTTTTTATTTCTTAAGTTCCCCCATAGGAGTGAAATCATATGGTGTTTGTCTTTCTCTGACTTATTTTGCCTAGCATTACACTCACTAGCTCCAGCCATGTTGTTGCAAATGGCAAGATATCTTTCTTTTTGAAGGTTGAGTAATAGTCCATTGTATATCTATACCTCCATCTATTTAATGTTAGAGGAAACTAAAGCTCAGAGAGGTTAAGGAGCACCCTTCCCCCCATGCATACACAAGGCCTGGGACCCACAGTTGGAAGGTGTCTTAGTATGGATGACCTTCAAAGATAGAAATGATAAAAACTTCAGAGATCATTTTCAAAAGTGAAAACTATAATTCTCATACAACTCCTTAGAGACTGGATGTCGAAGATCAGTTTAACTCATTAAAGAAAAAAAATCAACAGGATGTTAAAACATTCCAGATGGCAGAAACTGGTCAGTAGTCACGGGACAAAGAATCCCATGTTGAACCAGCTCTAACGTCCGCCATTAGCCAGCTTTGTGTGTCTAACTTTGTAAGGTTTAGATATAAGCTTGATACTGCTAATATTCAACCATCTTTTGACCTTCAAACAATTGCAGTTTCACGTGGCTCAATCTAGTACAAAAGTTATCCAGGGCCATAAAATTAAAAGTTTCTTTATCTTTTCTGCTGAAAAAATACTATTGCAACTTAACTGATCTCCCATGTGTTCTGCATCTGACTGTACAGAGTCCAGGCTTTAATCAAAAGAAAAGAGCCAAACAAAATGACATTCCAGGTGACCCTTAGGTAGGTTTATTATACAGTGCCCAACTATGACTTTAAAAGGGAACTTCTTTTGCATCAACTTCTGCACAGTTTTGTTAACTGCAGGGACATACTCTTTGTGGCTGAGCTGATTTATGGATGGACAAGATTGATCTCAGTTTTAAATCTACCCAAAGCTCTATTGGCTTTGAAGTTCCTCTGAATTCTTGAAGGTCAAAGGGTCACCTCACTGAGGTTTTATTTCCCATGGTAGTGGGCTTCACGCTTCATGTTTCCCAGGGACCTGGGGCAGAAGTATCTGTTCAGGGTGCAGGAATCTCCTCTTGCCAGGCTTCCAACCATGGTCAAGGTAGAATGCCTTCCATGAGAGCCCTTTCACACCTGGAGAGGATGCTACGTGGAGCCCAGGAGCCCTGAATGCCTGCTGACCATCTTGCTAAACTCCAAGATGCTAGTCCCCACGCAGCAGGTTTGTCACTGACAAGACAGCAAAACAAGCCACTTATAACCTCACGATTCTTGACACACACAACCTCAGGCCTCCAACTTGAGCTCCACAAAGACATAGAACAGCACATTTCAGTTCCAAGATTTACTGATTTCCAAAATGTAATGTCTCTGAAATCATTTGTATGCTACAGTCACTGGTGTGTCCTAGTTATAATTGCCAGCTCTTTTTTTCTTGATGGCATATAAAATAAGAGGGTGCCTTATAATTAGTAGTGTCTTTAGTTGGATAGAGCACACTGTGTTTTTGTTTCTCTTCCCTACTGCAAACCCAGAGGGTGATGCTTAATACACACCCCATAAACATTTTGTAAAAACCTAAAGAAACAAATGCAACATCAGATTTCAAACACAAACGCTGAAACTAACCAGGGCTTCAGAACTCATTGGGGCCAACACTTAGAACCCTGTCCTTTGTGGCCCTTCTACCAGTTAGCTTGTTGCTCGACCTTAAAAACTCAAAGCCACGAGCAGTAACATGGTGACAATCTGTGACTTCTGAGTCACTGAAGAATTGGACACAGTACTGGCCTCAGACAACTGAGCACGTAAATCAGAACCTCGGCAGAATGACTACTCAAGATGCTGCCATACAAGTTGCTTCCATGATGCGTGTATTGAATTACAGACGCTTATTAGACGCTGAGTGTCTCTTAAAAAACTTCTCCCACCCCAGGGTACACTAAATTTAAAGTTCTATCAGTGTTTGCACTGATAGAACTCAAAAGACTCTGGGCTCTGCCTCTAGAAGTTGCATAGAATGAGCAGCATCTATGCCAGCGTGGTCTTCCAGGCCCTCACAGCCTGTGTGTACTTGTTTTGATTGACCAGGCAGTGCCAATTCAGGCCTCTCTTACAGGTCAGTGGAAGCAGTTTACAACTTAATCGTTAGAAGGACCGTGTTTTTAAAGCCAATGGCTTCTGCTCTGTGACCGTTTAATGTTGGATCCGAAGAGAGTGCACTCCGATATGCAGCCACATAGGTGGTTGTTGTTGGTAAATAGTTGAAAACTCTTGAGCAGTGGCCTTTAGTGGCCACCACCGTGTCAATGATTTCCCCACCCTGTCCTGCTCAAGCTCCACCCACTCCGTGTCCTGATTTAGCCGTGGTCTAGGAGGAAAATGAACAGGGAAGTGACCAAGAGGAAGGCAGAGGAGGAAGAGCACTCATTCATTCAACAACTCATATATGCCAAGGACTGGCCTGACCTCCAAAGATTCAGCAGGGAGCAAAAAGACAAGGTTCCTACTCCGGGATTTATATCCAGGTGGGGGCATTTGAGTGAGTCTCTGGATCTAGGAATAACCCACAAGCAGGACCATCCACCTCAGATAGTGAAAAAGGAGAGCCAAGGGTGAAGGTTGGGGGCTATCTTAAGTCAGGTTCCCCAGAAATAGGTGCAGAGCTAAAGATTTTTATGAAAGTAGCTTATCAGGAAGTGCTCAAGAGAAACCATAGTGGAGTGCAGCAGGGAAGGAGGTCCCACAAGAGTCCAATTTCAAGCAAAGTCCTCTTGAAGATAACTTTGGCTCCATCTTAAAGGGAGCTTGGGGACACTTTAGGTCTTCTCAGATGTCTCCACCAGAGGAGTGGGAGCTGGGACACATATATCTCAGCACCCATCTGTCCTTGGTCAAGAACTGACTCTGAGGGTCCTTCTTGGTCTCTGTACACCAAACAAAGCAGGTTCTGGCTCCCTGAAAGCTGTGCTTTGACAGGGGCCTTGGGGCTGGCTGTGCAGGGCCAGGTTCCTTCCCCTGACCCCTATTGGGAAGCACGAGGGGCCCCCTCTGGTGGAAACACTGGTCTTGGGAGAGGCCACTGTGCTGCCTGATGTTTGCAGGGGTTTTCAGAGCTGAGGAAGCTCCAAGAGGCTAAAGGCCAGGAAAACCTGGTCCCATCAACATCTTGAGGTGTACCCAGAAGGCACCGATGCACACAAAGGACCCCAGGTCCTGAATTTTCTGGAAATGTCCTAATTTCAGATGTTTCTATCCACTTTAAGAACACTCATGCTTGTTGTGCCCCAAGAAGCCCCATCGAATTGACGTGTCTCTAGGGACATAGCATGTGGAGGTCTTTCTCATAGGCATAGTACAAGGACCTGTGTCCCCCAACAGATACAATCAGCCAACACATCCTGCTACCTTAATCCCACCCTGCACTTCTAGTACCCTCTGAGCCAGGCCTCTGTCTTTCTTGTTATGGGTGGCAATGTAAATTGGTAAGCACCTTCCCCACCAGCAAATACTAAAAACGCATGTTGGCTGTGGACCTTGTTGCATCACCTCAACGCACTCTTAAAGAGGCCAGAGAAGCAGCCCTCTCAGCATGTTCTCAGGTCACAGATGAGGAAATTTAAGGAGTCAAATGATTTATTCGAGGACACACTTCTTGAAGCTACAGAGCTGAAGGAATTCCAGGCCAGTCAGCTTAGCCACATTTGGCTTCTAAATACTAGATTTGTCCACTTGTGTTCATTTCCTCTGAGTACTGCTGTTTGGGAAACACAATTCAACTGAGTAAACTTGAAGGTCTAATTGGCCAGCAGTTTCTGAGTGGGGGGAGCTCCTTGTCCAGCAAATAGAAAGGAGCTCCAGGGAGCAGTACAAAATGGAAGATATGCACAGGCAGAAGGGAGTAGGGACAAGGAAGTCATAAACAAATGGAAGGTTTGTTTCATGCTGGGCACCTTCCTCTGAGGGAAGGGCCGGCATCTGTCCCTCAGTTTACGTTGTCTGTATTGATTAGGAAATTGCAGTGGTTCAAAATACCACTCCTGGGAGAGGCTGGACATGCAGCTCGGTTAGGCATTAAGCCCGGGTTTGCGACATGGGTCTTTGCACAAGTGACTCCATTTGGGACCTAGTGTTTCTGTTTTTAACACTACTCTTTTCTACTTTGAGCTAAAAACAGAAAGTTATTCACATCAAACCATTCGTTTCACTTCACTCAGAGGAGGGTATGGGGTTGGGTCGCGTATTACCTTTTTCTCTGAGTATGTGGAGGTATTTTTTTCCTCTTAACCCAAAGCAGAAAATAGAGCTAAAAGATAGTGTATGTTGTTTTTAGTAAATAGGAAGGTTCTGGCTGTGCTTGGGGGATGTTTTGAATCAGCAGGGCTAAGATGGACTATTGAAGAAATGCTCATTTCTTCAATTGAGTTCATTTGCTCTCCGTATGGAATTTTAAAACAACAACAACAACAAAACAAAAAACAAAAAACAAAAAAGCTCCTGCCTCACAGGCCATCCCCAGCCTCTGGGCATGTTTGAAAGTCGCTGGCACATTCCTTGGCCTGTAGAAGGCACCTTGAGGCAGACAGAGCCGTCTCAGAGTGTGGAGTTTAAGGATTTAGGGAACCTAGCGTGGGCCATATTTGAGTTATCGCTCCCCTCCTTGTCCTGACTTCATACCACACATAAAATTACACTCCAGATGAATGAAAAGCCTACTTATAAATAAGTACATTATATGGAAATAGGCAAAACTATATGTAAGTGTCAGCAGAAAAAAGAGGAAACTTTATACCTTCAAGATAAGAAATGTTTTCCTATGGGCACCTGGATGACTTAGTCGGTTAAGCTTCCAACTCTTGATTTCAGCTCAGGTCATGATCTTGGGGTCCTGGGATTGAGCCCCACATTGAGCTCCATGCTTAGTGTGAAGTCTGCTTAAGATTCTTTCTCTCCTTCTGTCCCTCCCCCTGCTCGCTCACTCTTTCTCTCTAAGATGAATAAATAAATCTTAAAAAAAAAAAAGTTTCCCTAGACAAAGGTCAATAAACAAGAGCCATAATAAAAAAATTTTTGATCCTATCAACATTAAAAGCTTAAGGAAATTTTAAAAAACAGTCTAAGAGAAAATCTTTTAAATATCTGAGACAAGAGATGCATATCCATAACTCACGCAGTCTAACGAGAGAAACCAGGAAACCCCAAGATGGGCAACATAAATGAACAGGCAGTTCCTAGGGGAGGAAATACAAATGAACAACAAAAATGTAATACGAGCAAAGCACTTTAAAACATTAAGAAGCCACTTATGCTCATCAGATTGGCCAAAGCTTAAAAGTTTCATAAAATCAAACACTGACAAGTGAGGGGGACACTTTCAAAGATGGTGGAGGCAGTATAGCTTGGTATGGCCACCTGGAGAGCCACATAGTGCCACCTTATAACCTCTTACATGAATGGAGCTCAGCGTTTTCTGTGAGATTTCACACAGTACACAAGGGTGTTTAGCACAGTCCTGCTCATGACAGCAAAACACTAGAAATGACTTAAGTGTATGTCAAAATAGAATGGATATATGGTTTATCCCTGTGTATATCCCCATGTGGCATAGCCCTAGCCCACTCATAATGAATGAACTAGGCAGAATGGCTAAAACGAAAAAAAAGTCAGGAAAAAACAGATGTTGGCTAGGATGCAGAGAAAGGGGAACGCTCTTACACTGTTGGTGGGAATGCAAGCTGGTGCAGCCACTCTGGAAAACAGCATGGAGGTTCCTCAAAAAGTTGAAAATAGAGCTACCCTACAACCCAGCAATCAAACTACTGGGCATTTACCCTAAAGATACAAATGTAGTGATCTGAAGGGGTATGTGTACCCCAATGTTTATAGCAGCAATGTCCAAAATAGCCAAGCAACGGAAAGAACCCAGATGTCCATCGACAGATGAATGGATAAATATACCACTATAGATACACAACGGAATACTACTCAGCCATCAAAAAAAGAAATCCTGCCATTTGCAATAACGTGGATGGAACTAGAAGTTATTATGCTAAGCGAAATAAGTTAATCAGGGAAAGACAATTATATGATTTTACTCACGTGTGGAATTTAGGAAACAAAGCAGAGGATCATAGGGGAAGGGAGAGAAAAATGAAACAAGATGAAACCAGAAAGTGAGACAAACCATAAGAGACTCTTAATCTCAGGAAACAAACTGAGGGTTGCTGGAGTGGAGGTGGGTAGGGGGATGGGGTAACTGGGTGATGGGCATTAAGGAGGCCACATGATGTAATGAACACTGGGTGTTATATGCAGCTGATAAATCACTGAACTCTGTATCTTAAACTAATAATACACTGTGTGTTAATTAATTGAATTTAAATAATTTTTTTAAAAAATTATAAAGTGAATGAGCTAGGGCTTCATGTATCAATGTAGATAAATCCCACATTTCATTGAGTAAAATAAGGGAACCACAGGACAATGCATCAGTACAATTCCGTTGGGTAGAGAAAGCACAGAACAATACCATTCGAGAATGGTGTGCATGAAACTGATAACAGTGGTTACCTCTGGGTAGGTGAGAAGGATTACGGGTGATGGTCAAGGCAGATTAGTTTTAATGACAACAATATATGTTTTTCAATGAGAATGTATTCATGTTTTTTTGTTTGCAGTTATAATTAAATTTCAAAAATATAAATGCAAATGCCCTCATGGTGTGGCAAACAAAGTTTAAAAAGAAAAAATAAAAAGACAGGGTTTTGAGATGCCCCGCCATCATTTTCTAGACATTCCTCTGCAAGTGGAAGGAAGCCTTCATTATTTTGTTTCCGTGGTGACAATTACTTGGTGCAAGATCATCAGAAGGTTGATAAGGAACCCATTATTTTCCAGACTTCTTTAGAAGAGCTCCAAACATGGGATGTACCCACCAGCCCATGAGGTTCCCCCAGCTCACCAAAATAGACAGGAGAGGGATTGTTTGGGTGATAGGGTTTCTCGTGACCTGGAGGTAGGTCTGATCCCACAGAGTTGATGGGGCTATCGAGGCCCAACAGACCCCAAGGCCAAGCAGCTACACTAGGGGAATAGAAATTCCAGAGCTGAGAGCAAAACACTTGACTTTTCCCACACCCTAGCTTACAAGTCTTCGCCGTATCAGCAACACATCCCCTTTGCTAGCTTACAAGTCTTCGCGGTATCAGCAACACATCCCCTTTGCAAAGCATGATAACATTCCTGAGTTTGCCTCGCCATTTGAAGAGCGCCTTATCAGAACTTGCTCTGTAAACAGTTTCTCCTCTTGGCCTTGAAGAGATTTTTTTCTCCTTTATCTAACCCTAAAAGAAAGAACACAAGATTTGGAGTCCCTCCCACTTCCCCCGCTCCAGCATCCCGTGGGAGCAGGGATGGATGGCATCAAGACTTCTGTCCCTGGTCAGGGAAAATAGGCATCTAGTGGGCAGATGTTGAGATTAGAGACTTCTGGGCAGTTGTCAGAGGAAGACTGGATACCACAAATGCTGGTCTTTTGTAGATCCCGGTCTGCTTCCGGTAATGAAATGGCCTCTTTCCAGGCTGGCAGGTGTCTGTGTCTATTTTCAGTGTCTTCTAGTATCACTCTGCTTCATGGCAAGGCTCACAATTAGTAACAAGGTTCAGGACACAGCCACTGGGGTGGGGGGCATGGATGAAGGTGGGTCTCTCTGAGCCCAAAGCTGGTGCCCTCAGCACTGGTCCATGCTGCCAAACTACCAGGCAGTGGCTGCAACCAGACATCCTTGAAAATGTGCAGAGCTGCTGCTGGCAGTATGGCCCCTAAAAGGAGGTTCCCGCCTACGGGGAGATTACCAGAATGATTACAAAGTGGTACAAATTAGTGTAGATTCCCACTCTAGCCTGGGACAAGGCACGCCCAGCCTTGCTTGGGCCGAGCCCTGGGTATGATCTCAGAGGAGAGAACCTGGGCCTTCCTGAGCACTTCTCTTGCCCTTGGCCTGGATGCCAACTGGCATGAAAATCACCTAGGTGAACAGTTCAGTCCCCACCCACCCACTTTATTATGCACAAATGCTCAGGTGAACAGAGGTTGCTGAGTAGCATGAGGGAGGGGACCCAAAGACCCAATCCCGGGCTTGCCTCCCTCTCTCCTGTTGTGCACAGAAACCTGGTCTGTCCCTACATGGGAAGGCAAGCACACCACCTCTTTGCGGGAGGTAACAAGCACAGACTGATGTCCTGGCTTTATCAGAGTGGACTCTGATGGCCAGTGCTTTTCCAGGTCTGTCTCCCGGTTTGCGGCCTTCGTCACAACTTGGAGTTTTCTGGAAATGATACAGTTACTGTGTTTTTAGTAGAGCCACTATCTCACGAATTTGGTGGCCTGCACTCTGATGTCCCGTCTTACAAGTAAGAGTAAGAGCCGCTTGGCCCCATGGCCATCTTCCCAAGTGTCCACACACGTCCTGGGTAGACAGATAGGGTAGTGAAGAACGGTATGCGCCTGCTGGATGCTTAAGCAGCCCCTTCCCAGTCTTGTAGGAATTCTAGACGGCTACAGGGATGTGGTGGGGCCTGAGGTTGTATAAGTGGATTTGGAGAAGTGTTGATTGCAACACCAATTTTGATTAAAGCACTCCTATAGAAACTGCTGTTGTCTTTAACCCGAGAAAGCTTAGCTTAAAACTGCCTCCCCCACTTTGTGAGTGGCAGGTTATCTCTGCCTATCCTTAAAGATAAAGAGTATTAAGAGCATAAAAGATGTGAACAAACATCTACAGGTATCAAAAACACAAATAAACACAAATGTGTCTGGGAAAATTTGGGAAACATCTCAGATCCAATCATTGATTCCAGGGCAAACCTCTGGGAGGAGCAGATGTTTGGGAATGACTTTTGCAGGTGGAGGGATCTGGTGGTATAGTAGCAGATCATTCAGAGAGTTTTTGCCCTCAGGTGGCTGGGCAGGGGCAGGGTGCAAGGTGAGGGGAGAGGTGGAGGGGCGACAAGACCCTCAGGGGGCTGGGAGGGGTCTCATAGTCCTGCAGGCAGGTGGGCCCTCTGTCCTCCTCCACCTCTCTATCTTAGGCATCACATCCCTCCCCTTCTGTGTTACAGGTCAGTGGTGGTGTTTATGATTGCAGTCCGAGTGCAGCTGAGTGAGAACCACAACTTCTAGGTTCTTTGTGTTTGGTTAGGTACACAGAAGGAAGCAAGTGTGGCATTGTGGAGGCCTTAAGATACTATTGAAGGTGTCAGCAAGAGCAGGTTCAGAAGGTACAGTCTGGCTGGAGAAGGTCAAGGGCTTTTCCTGGGGAAGGCTATGTTCACGTTCACATTAATATGGTGACCGTGAAGGTGACTGAGGGTGGAGAGGCTGATTGTGCCTAGTGACCTGTCTCCTTGCTGGGGATGGGAACTCTTTCTCCCATATTTTCCCGAGGCTGTGGGTGACTCTCCTGTGTGTGACTTCCTGGCCAGGACCATAGCCATGGGCCAGAATGGGAGGGTGACCCAGCCCAGATTGGGAGACCTTCAGCGCAGACACTCAGACTGCTTTTGCTCACCCCCCTCAGGCCCACCTTCTTTCCATCTTTCCATCTTCTTCCGTTTTTATACACAGCACCCCTTTTTCTTTTCCTAATAATTTTGATTAAGAATAAAGATACAAAAAATCCCATATACTGCTAAATACATGTCACTCAGCTCTGTCATATCTTATCATTTAGCCATTTCATTTTAAGAAATAAAAATCTCATTCTCATTGAGCCCCTTGACCTGTGAACATCTTCATCCATTCTCCTCAAGAGGTAACCACTATCACGGAATAAGATTATAACCCCCATATCACACATTGGAGTTGTCTATGTGTATATTCTAACCACTATAGTATTGTACAGTTTTGAATGGCTTTAAACTTTATATACTGAATGTAACCCTTTTCAAGTTTTTTTTTTTGCTTTTATGAGAAGCTTTTGAGCATTTCTGTTTATATGTGTGTTGATGCTGATAGCCCTGGTTCATTAATTTTAACTGCTGCATAGTATTCTATACCTCAGTTTACCCATTCTCTTATTGATGGACATTTAAGTGCTTATAATTTGGTTTTCTTACAAATAATGGTACAGCAAATATTCTCATAAAGGTCTCCTCTCACCCATATGCCTGGATTTCTCTAGAATGCATATCTAGGAGGTCTGTGTGTCTCTGACTCTCTAAGATGTTGCCACATTGCTCTTCAAAGTGGGCTCTGCAAATAAGACTCCTCTAGCAGGACTTGGGGTTCCTGTTTTCCCATATTCTCAAATATTAACAGGCTTTTAAATTTTTGCCAGTGGGATATATATATAAAAGGGATCTCCTGGTCATTTTCTCTTCCAAGTCCTCAATGCCTCTAGAATGTTTGCCTATAGCTTGCATCCCAGGCACACATAGCAGGGATGGCTTAGGCATGGAGGATCTGGCTGGCCTCCCTTCTTCTGACCTCCAAGCATTGGGAGCATGCAGAGCTATTTTCAGGGACCCCTTCTCCATGTCTACTTTCCCCTCAGATCATGTGACAGGTCTTTGGGATGCCAGCACATATGCCATTGACTTCCAAATGTATAAACATCTCCATACTGAATGTCAAAAACTACATACCAAATTTATTTAATGGCCAATAAGAAAATCAAGACATAACTGACCTAATATCCAACTCGATTTCTTCCTCAAACCTGACCCTTCCTCATGTCAGTCAAGGGCACTGTCATCTATCTGATAATCAAGTCAAAAACTTAAGAGTTCTGTTGAGTCTTCTCTTCCTACTACTCCTACATCAAGTCCATCAATGTCTATCAATTTCTGTGTTAAACTGTTCTTGGATATACCCCCTTCTTTCGAATTCCTCTGCTACCACCTTGGTCCAAGCTATTGGACCTCTCTTGCCTGTATCCAAACTGGTTGCCTCCAGACTGGTCTTGCCACTTCTCCTCTTGCCCTTATAAACCATCTCTAGCCAGCAGCCAAAGTGATCTTTTTAGAACCTAAAACAAAGAAAATGTCTTCCCCTCCTAAAGCCCTTTCATGGTTCTTCGTGTAGAAAATTCAAATGTATGGGTACCGTGATCTAGAATGCCAATGAGCTCTGGTCCTTCTTCTCCTGCCACGAACTTCCCCAGCCTCTGGGACTTTCTCTGTATGGAGGGATCTTCCCTTGATCTTTTCATGGCTCCCTTGTCCTTCAGGGCTCCATCACTTCCTCTAAGATCCACCCTCACCAGCCCATCCTATCTAGAGTTGTGGCCACTTAGCTGCCCCCTACAGCATCACCCTGTTCAGTTTTCATCCTGGCATTTCTCAGTATTCAGGGCTGTGGTCTGTGCTCTACCAAAATATCATCTCTGTGAGAACTGTCCACCTTCATGCTTTTAGTGCCTGCCATGAAGTAGGTGCCCATAAAGGTTTGTTGAATTAATGAATGAATAGATGGGGTCAACAGTTTAGAACAGCCTATAAGCTTAGATGAAATTTTGGCCAGCACTTGGATGGGATAAATCTGCTGAAGAAAGACAACACTTATCTTTATCTAGAATAGTGATTGTCAGAGTTTAGAGCCCTGGGATCCCTTTATCCTATTAATAATTATGGAGGGCCTCAAAGGGCTTGTGTTCATTTGGATTATAGCTATAGATGCTTGCTGTATTGGGAATTAAAATGGAGAAGTTTTTAAAAGATTTTACCTATTTATTTGACACACAGAGAGAGAGATCACAAATAGGCAGAGAGGCAGGCAGAGAGAGAGGGGGAAGCATGCTCCCCACTGAGCAGAAAGCCTGATAAGAAGCTTGATCCCAGGATCTTGAGACCATGACTTGAGCTGAAGGCAGAAGCTTAACGCACTGAGCCACCCAGGCGCCCCTAAAATGGAGAAATTAAAAAAATATATATTTCTTTTGAAACTATTAAATCTATTACATGATGATGTAAATAATACATAAAAATAACTATAATTTTTAAAAATAATGAGCAGTGACATACTTTGAGAACAGCTGCTGAACACAGAGAGTGCCTAGTTAGCACCAGGAAGGATTCTGTTGGCTGAGGGATTCGGTGGGCTCAAGAGTTTAGACCAGCCTTCAGGGGCTGATGTAGTCTCTTCTCAGGTGTGTGGGTAGAGGATACAAGCACACATGAATCTTCTGCAAGAGGAGGGCACATCTCCCTCTCTCTTCTCTTTCCCCAAACAGTCTTCTTTATTAAAAAAAAATAATAAATAAAAAGCAAAGAATAGGATGAGTATCTTGTCATCCTAGAAATTGCCTAGAATGTCTAGAAATTGATAGCAAACTATATATGTCTTTTAAATATTTTTATTTCTGGGGCACCTGGGTGGCTTAGTCAGTTAAGCATCTACCTTCGGCTCAGGTCATGATCTCAGGGCCCTGGGATGGAGCCCTGCATCGGGCCCTCAACTCAGTGGGGAGTCTGCGCCCTCTCTCTCTGCCCTTCTCCCCCCACCCACCCCTGCTTATATAATAAATATAAATATATTTCTTTTTCTCTCTCTCAAATAAATAAAATCTTTACAAAAACAAAAACAAAAACAAATATGCTTATTCTAACTGTAGCCAGAGCAATGATTGTATAAATTTTAATTCAGGGAATTCCTCTTGAATTTTGACTTTGACACAATGAATGTGGAAGCCTGGTTTTTACCAGGATTTGTTTATTCCTCTTTGTATTCATGTTGAGAAACCAAACTGGGTGTCATATCCTTTTTCTTAGGGCAGTACCGAAACCTAAGTTCTTCCTCTTTTTTTTTTTTTCTTTTAGAAAAAGCTGCTCCTACCCTCTTTATTTTCTTTCCTCTGGGCAGAGGAAATTCACACAGCTGGGATTTAAAAAAAAGGTGGTCTTCTCTGCTCTCCTATGGAAGCCGCTGAAGCTCCCGGGCTCTGGGCACGCCTCTTCCACTGCCTGACGTCACACTATTTTGTCTTTGAATAGCTCATTGACACAATCGTCTCGGAGATCGGAGAACTGAAACAGGAGATGGTGCAGACAGATGTCAGCCTGGAGAATGGACTGGAACCCAGCAAAGCCCACAGGTGACAGAGACGATCAGGTGCCGGGCGTCAGATGGGGGCTAAGTGGACCCTAGCAGCTACGAGAACTGCCGCCTCAGTGGCTTCTCAGAAGTTTGGGAACTGGGAGTGTGGTGGCCTGTCCCGGTGAAGCTCTCTGTAGGAGGTGGGAGTGGCCCAGGAACCAGTTGTCTGTTTATTTTAATCCCTTTGAAGGCACTTGAACTTTACACACTCTCAATGCCTCCTGGCACCAGAACCCGGAAACCTAAAGTTCTGTCTGTCCTATCCACCTACTCACAGTGTTGGAAACAATAACGCAGCAGGATCCTCCGTGTGCAAAATAGAATTCAGTGTAGCCCGTGTCAGTCTCCAGAAGGCTTAAAGGGGCGTCCTAAGGAGGATGGACTCATTTTGCGTTCTCAGGTCAGAAAAATACCCCAGCTCTTACTATAGCCATTAGTCTAAGATATGACCCAGTGTGTTAGAGTTGGGATGTGATTGTAAATAACTAAGAAACATGGGGGGCAACATACGATGCTTGTTAAGTAAGCACAACGTGTTGTGTCCGTGTCGTACCTGATCTGAGTAAATTGTAAGGGACTGGTCTTTATCGGGGAAATGGAAGTGCAGAGGTCAGGGTGGGTGGGGGTGGTAGGTTGGAGGAGGTCACTCCAACCGAATCTTAGCTCCTGGATACTGCAATTCATTGCTAGCAAAGGCAACAGAATATAGTCACTACAAAAATGATGCGGACACTGGGTGCCTGCGAGCCCAGGGTCATTCTTAGCTTTTCCCTCTTTCCCAGGAAATGGGTCGAGGGAGGCTGATGCAGTGTGAGGGTAAGCTTCACGGAGTGGCTTTTGCTCACGAGTCATGAGACAGGCAGGAATCCTGCAAGGGCAGGTGCCCAGGCAAGTTTCAAACCAGCCCAACTTGTTCCCTGCCCTAGACTGCAGGGAGAGAGAGCAGGCAATTTCAAGGAGGTACTTTGCAGCTGCAAGGCGGTGGTTTAACTTTCCTGTGTTTTTGGAGGAACCATATCCCCTTAGCTGTGAAAATGCCACATGCCCTCCATTTCCTTCCCATCTCTACCAGAAAAAAAAAAAAAAGCCAGGGGGTAGACCAGATAGTCCCCACGCTTCTTGCAGCAGCACCCTGGCATTCTGTCTGATTTCCCTGGACCTCAGTGGCTGACTTTTTTCTCCATCAACTAAACAAACGTACAGTGATTTTTGATTAAAGACTCTCCACCTCACATTCAGAATAGCGCCAAACTCAATGGAAGTGGACCTTTAGTCAGGGGATTTCCCTTTCCCCTTTGCGTTGTTGAGCTTAAAGTGGGAGTCCAGGTTGGTGCCAAAGGGCAAAGGAGAGAGCTTCAGTGGCTGATTTCTCCTCTATCCAGGGAACATAGCACTGCAGATAGTTCCCAAACTCTGCAGGTGATGGACACCAGTGGCAGTACTCCCCTTTCCTCCCCATGCCATGTGTAAGGCCCATGGATGCTAGGTTTGCTAGAAGACATGATGTTGTGTCAACGGCCATCACATCATGATCTAGATGTCTGACTGCTGTAGGTACCAAGCTGGGAGAGCTGGGCTGCCATCTTGTCATTAACATCGCTATCTTCTTATTTTCTAATTTAAGAATGACTGTAAGCATTCCATAATAGCAATGTTTTTCCAATTAATGTCACTTACTCTTGAATGCTATGTTGGTTAGCAATGAATTCATGAGATTTCAGATGCATTTTACTTGCTGTTTTTTTTTAACTTTATTTAAGCTTTATTTAAACATATAATGTAACCCCACCACCTTCTCCCAACCCCTCTTCCCCCCCCCACCCCCCTCAGTTTGTTTTATGACATTAAGAGTCTCTTTTGGTTTGTCTCCCTCCCGATCCCATCTTCTTTCATTTTTACTTTTACTTGCTGTTTTTTTTTAGTGGGGAAGAAAAAGAAAAGGCAAGGTTGTCTTTTTTGAACAATGCGTACGGTGTTTACCGTGTTCTGGCCACTGTTCTAAGTACATCACGGCTGCCAGCTCATTGACTCTCCTAACTACCCTCAGAGCTGAACCTCCCGGAGGGTCCTCATTCTACCAATGTGGGAATTTTCTGACTAATGCGACTATGGGCTTCTGTGCTGGGGTCTCTCGCTGATTTTGCCAAAGCAGGGAGTGGTGACTTCACTGTTAATTCCTCTATTTTGCCTGACGATGTCTTGGTGGTCAGATATTGGAAAGGTAAGATAGAGAGGACCTTCTGTTGTTCCCAAAATGAAAGCAGAGCAGAGCTCTGGCCACAGGAAAACAGCAGGTCAGCCTGGCACAGAACTGCCCAAATGGCAGACAGAAGGAAAAGAGAGGGTTGGTGAGAGCAGGGGAGCCACCACAAGTGAAACCCCTGCAGAGAGAAGGAGGATTGTCCCCCCTCCCCGGGACCTTGGCTGGGCATGTTCTGGTTGCTACACAGATGCAGGGATGTCGCCTTCCTTTGTGGCATCCTCGGCGAGTGTGAGCTGTGGTAACAGCTCTACCCCAGCCACAGTCATCATAAAGTGTCTTTGTCCCTTCATTTGTTGAACACTGGACTGAGTGCCACACCGGTGCCCTAGGTTAGGAAGGCTGTTCCTCTACCTGCACTGGCTTTTGCTTGCTCCTTTGTGGTTAATATTGAGATAGTCTTTAACCTTTTCATGGCTCACGGACCCCCTTCTCAGATTAATATGTTAAATGCATAAAATAAAATATGCAGGAGGACATAGGGAAAATAATTCTATTGTAGTAAAATGATCAGAATTCTTAAAATGCATGGTTTCATAGCATGGGTACTTCTTTATTAACACATTAAATAACAAGGTCTAGGAACTACTATCATCTGGAAGCAAAGATGGCCAGAAATAGTACTTCCTCACCAACAATGAAAAGGTTTGGGGGTTCTGCTGGTGACAGAGTCTCAGCTACTGTGCAGACGACTGGGATTTGTTGCCTACATTCAAAAATGGGAGGAAGTTAATTTCAAAACCAGGCTAGCGGGAAAAAAAAGATGGTACTTTTTTTCTTTTGTTTTAAATTTTTTTTAATTTATTTAATTTCTTTTCAGTGTAACAGAATTCATTGTTTATGCACCACACCCAGTGTTCCATGCAATATGTGCCCTCCATAAAACCCACCACCTGGCACTTTTCTATCCAGTGGTCAGTTCTGGCCTCCTGACATGTCAGTGTCTTCCAACAC
>RCUC01115136.1:0-16292 GCA_003697995.1 Taxidea taxus jeffersonii
TTCACTCTGATGTCCATAACAACCCCATGGGTTAGGTATACAGATATACAAAGAAGACTGAGCTCTTTGAAACACATATTTCTTGGAAACCAGCTTCTATATGAAAATGGTCAAAAGCTACCCGAGCTTGGGCTATATATCACCCCCCGCCCAACTTTCAGACAAGGAACCAAAACATGGCTGCCGTTTCAACCATGAACCGTGTTGTGACGCGCAAGTTCACCGGGAATCAGAGCAGACAGTCTCTGGCTTTCCTACCCACCCAGCTCAGCTTGCGATGCTGTTAAGATGTAGATAACGAATCGGCAGGTCTGAGGTAGGGCCTGGGATTTTGCAGGTGGAGTGGCCACTGCTCCTCTTTCGAGCACACTTGAACCACTGGAACTGGACAATGGGCTTGATGTGAGTCCCGCCACACAAGGGGCCCTCCTGAGCATTTGCAGGATCACACGACTAACTGACTAACCCTGAGGACAGGCTAGGGCGGCACGAGGCAGGGGTCGGATAGGTGCTGGGAGGCAAAACTGAAGAAGGTCCTCACTCGAGGGGCCGACCTCTACGTGCACAGTGCTTTGGGGAGATGCCTCACTCAGGTCTTCCCTGTCACCTCGCTTCACCTCCTTACCTCTCATCCCTGGCTCTGATCAGCCTCACCTGAAGGAGAGATCCTACCTTGTCCTAAGCTTTACCAGTAATTTCTGGGCTGTAGACAACCCAGCCCCTCCAATGAAGCAGAGGGAAATCTGGAACACTCAATGGAGCTCCCAGGGGCTTTCTTCCCTTGTCAGACCCACACTGTCTGGCGCAGGATAATAGATGGGCTCTATGGGAAGTTCTGTGGGGATCCACACAGTGGGAGTGTTTCAAGGCAAAAACGTCCCATGTTATGCCCCAGAGAGTTGAGCTTATGTGACACTCTCTCCAGGAAGCCTGGCTTCAGAGATTCTGGGCTTATTTACAGAAAGTTATCATGGGTCAGATCATGCTGCTAATGGCATCCACTAAATAAAGCCCCTTCCTCCTAGCAGAAGCCATTAATGTTTTCCCCCATTTGTTTAGCTGATGAGAAGCTTCCGCCAGGGCATCTCAGCCAAATGAGTGAATGGATTCCAGGCCAGCAGCGTCAACTCCTCCCTCCCTCCTAATTAGTGAGGAACAATTTTTGGAAATGTTCAATTATTTTTGGCTCACTCTATCATATTATGATTGGCAGTTTACAGAAAGTTTTGCATAACTCACGTTAACTCGTGTAAGTGGAGAAGCCAAGAGTAGTTGTATGCAGTCTGACTGCACAACTTGAGTGTTTTAACCACACAGTGGACGTCACGGTGGCGCTGACTATGGAGCCCTCCTTCCTTGCCCACAATGCTGGCCTGAATGGATGGCGTCACTGGGTTTCTTGACTCCCTATTGATTTAGGCCATTGGGCATTAGCAGTAGGAGATGGACAAAGACAGAGGAGGCTGGGGCACTTATTCTGACTGCTGTCTCCTCTGGCTGGTTTGTGACCCTGGACCATGCCCCAGCTTCTCTCTGTTGGCCCCCGCTATGAGCCACCCTCTCTTTTCTTGCTCCTTCAGTCCCCAAGTTGCTCCCAGGTGCTGTTCTATCCCTTGTGATACTCAACACTGTGCCACATCTTTACAAATAATCATTTTATCAAACTTCTTCAGTGACACAATTTGAGTGTGACATCTGTTTCCTGCTGGGAACTGATCGGCTCAAAGTCGGCACACCTGTGGACCCAGAATGCTCACTGTTTGGGTTTTTAATGTACTTCATACAAACCAAATCAAATGGCTGAGTGTGAGGCTGAGGTAGTGCCATCTTGTCTCAAAGTCCCCTAAGTCGTATGTTAAACTTCCATGTGTTAAAAGTTCTGTTACCACTTTTTTTTTTCCCCAGGAAGGTCATCCATGCCCGGTGTAGCCCATGGACCTCATTGCTTGGGATGTCATAAATAGTGACATGCAGGATATTTTGAGCCTTTCCTCCCTCTCAGCACTCCTGGAACATAGATTAAAACTGTCACCTTCAATTAGCAGAGATGCCAGCAACAGCAGAATGAGCGACTTTCTCAAGGTCACTACCAGTTGATGACTGGGGCAACAGTCAGGCTCTGACTCCCGCATTCCCCATCACTTTCTGAGACTTTGCAGTAACTGTGGAGTGTGTCCGCTCTGTGCCTGCTACCATTAGTGTCTGGGATGAGCTATAGGGAAAAAGAAAGCAATGACTACCCTTCCATTTCCATCACTCTCTGTTGAGGAGTTGAAACAGATTGAGGGACACCTGACTCCACTTATTGAACGTGCCAGTATCGAAAGTCAGTGGGGGCACTGAGCAGTCCGCTGAGACATATCAGGCAGCAGCTCCTCTCTCCCTGCCCCACCTCCTCCACTTCTGCCATAATTTTAGAATTTCATAAACTTAAAATTTCCACTTAAAACTCCTATGTGCCAATTGTATTACTTGTGAATTGCTCTGGATGCTAATTGGATCCTAACCTGCATCTGTGTGATTTTGTTCAAAGCTGTTTGTCTCCACTCCTTGGGAGGGCCCGGGGTTTGTTTCTATTTTTGCAGAGGTGATACAGGACAGAAGTCCCACCAGCTCATCCTTAGGAGATTCATGGTCCCCCTCATGCCCCTGCCTTCACTGTTGCAGGTGAATTACCACCACTTAGTGGCACACTCTTCCCTCCGGTCTTCCCATTTGCAGACTTCTCCTGTCCTGCACTGTTGGTAAATGTTGGACGTTTGAGAGTGAGCTGAATCGTTTTGAAGAGTTTTCACCATAGATTAAGCCATGAGGTCCCAGACTATGATGGCAATAGATACTGTCTGTGTTTACCACCCAGAGATATTAAGACACTTAGCCACGTGTTATGAGATTTTTAGCAGCCGTTGTAAATGAAATGCTGCAGCCCATCTTCTAATCTCTGCCCAGGGAAAAAGGCTGACATGCAGCATGTTAATCTATGGACCTCACACTTCTCTTGGTTTAGGGATTATGGTCCCCTTGGCCAGACTGCTCAGAAGAGCCATAAACAAATATATATCTGCCCGATTTAAACATTTTTTGGCATTTTATTATGAAAAAGTGGAAACACATAACAAAGTTGGGAAAACTTTAGAGTAAGCTAAATGGGCTGAATGTGTCTCATTAAGATCACATGATGAACTTCTAACCCTCAGTAACCACAGAATGCGGCTGTATGGAGAGAGGGTCTTTAAAGGGATAATTAAGTTAAAATGAGGTCACGAGTATGGGTCCTAATCCAGTCTGACTGGTGTCTTTATAACAAGAGGAAGTTTGGACACAGGGAGGTCCAGCGGGAAGACACAGGAGAAGACAGCCATCTAGAGCCAAGGAGAGAGGTCTGGAATCAAACCTTCTTTCCCAGTCCTCAGAAGCAGTGAATCCTGCTGGCAGCTTCGTCTTGGAATTTTAGTCTCCAGAGCTGTGAGAGAACAAATTTCTGCTCTTTTAAAGACACCTAGTTTGTGGTACCTCATCCTCATATGGCAGACCTAGGAAATTCATTCAAGCCAGAGGCCCATCACCTAGGTTCTGCCATTACCATGTTCCTCTTGTTCTTGGTTTATTATGCACCTTTTTAGATGGCCATTCCTCTGTCACCATTCCAGCTTGACTTAAATTTTATCTCTTATTTGTTTGTAATCCCATGGCCCAAAAAGACACAAAGGAATGGTTCCCACTTGAGGAACAATCAGCCCTTTGATAACTGAGGGGTGTTTATGGTGGCATGATCAAGAGTATACATGGGCTTTTATAATTGTATTCAGAAAACTAGAACACTTCACATATATTTGGCTTCTTGCATATAAAACAAGTCTTTTAGAAATAGTGGCACATTCAGGCAGCGGTGGCTTCTGTCCCACCCTAAGCTCATGCGATGTCATTGGGAAGAAAGAAGCACAGGGACCTGTGGTTGGCATGTGGTTGGCAGGTGAAGTAAGAAGCAGGGTGGGCAGACAACACGTTTCCATGCATGCACAGAGTGGCACAAAGGAGCCTGGGAAGAGCCTGGGCAGAGCCGCCCTGGTTGCAGGACCGAGGGGCTGACTGTCCCTTACTGGAAGGACGGGGGCTCCCAAGCCATGGTCAGGGACAAGGAAAATGTCTCCTTGCCTATAAAGAGTGCAGCCTTGACCCAGCCCTCAGAGACATGTTAGCTAGAAGAGGGAATCCTGACCTTAGAATCATCTCTGGTCATCATCTCCAACCTGAGGGTTTTAGGATCTAAACTTCTGGTCACTGAAATCATGTAAGGTTGAGCTTCGATGGGACTGTAGGCAAAGTAGCAACAATGCTGTAGTGTGTTGTTGATAAATCTTTCCTTCCAAATATGGACAGGGACCTGAGCTTAGAAAGACCAAGTCAGTTTTAGAGTCCCCTCTGGGTCCGAAGAGGATCTTCTCAAACTTCTAAGCCAAACTGCTGGCTACAGGCCTTATTCTCCTCCAGGAAAGACACCTCATGAGAGAGATTGCTTTCACTTCTGTCTTTTGAGAGAGACACAGTTTGACAGCCTTGTGATCTTTTTCTTAATCAATCTGCACTTGACATTTAATGTGAGCTTGATGTTGATAGCAATGATAATCATGCATTTCTTTTTTTTTTTTAATTACGCATTTCTGCTGTACGGGTAATTGCATGCCTGAGGAAGAAACAGTGAATATATGAGTAAAAATGGTTACATTTCTTTTTCTTCTTGGATATAGTAGGTGGGTCTCCATTCTAATGGTGTGCCTCATGGATGTCTCCTGAAATGTTCCTGTGGTACCCATACCTCTCTCACTTATGAGGGCCTCTCACACCTGTCCAATGTTGCTTTACCTGGAGTTTGACCTCAGCACTGAGTTGCAAGCTCTCATAGGATAGAGGGAATCCAGAACTTTCTAGCTTCTGCTTGCCCACCCAACACCTCTCCCTGTGGTGTGCTCATAGTAGTTTTCAAATGAAGAACTGAATGGAGGCATTTTTATCTCCCTTTGGTGTGAACCAATGCCTAATGCTTCCTTTACTCCCCAAGGTATAGGCTCTGGGGTGTCTGTAAGGGACAGACACAGAGTCTGCTGGGCAGGTGGCCACACGAATCTGAGGACTCCCTCTGTGACCCAGGGCCTTTGCTCCTGATCTACTGTTCTTCTTCCCCTCAATTACTCTGCCCCTCTCATTGTGTCCATCCTTCAATGCTCGCCATTCAAGGTTCTGCCTGAATACCCAAGCCATGGCTATCCATGGGGCGATGGACAAGCAACTGTCTCTGATAATATAGAGAATAGATATGATATAAATATATGTTGATATACATTTTTGATCTTCAGCATTGTTACTTTTAATATTTTGGATTTAAGTATAGAACAATATGATTATTGGTATTGTAACAGAGATAACCCACCTCATTGGCTTAGCATATACATTAGATTACATACTTTAACTCATCAAATTTAACCCCTAAGAGCCCCCACCCCCTTTGGGTGTCAAACCCAAAAGAGCTTTTCTCTCCCTGATCTCTTGGGTGTTCAATGAAACCCAGAGGTGAGATCTGGTATTGAGACTCTTCTAGAAAAAAGTGGAAAATGCACCAAGCAGAATCTCTTCAACTTCCATGCCTGGGAAACACCCAAGACTTGACAGGAATGCAGGTGGTGTGAGTGAGACCGGGACTTGGCACGGCTGACAGGCTCCTAGGGACAGCCTTGTGCTGCTCTGCAGCACACACTTAGAACAGCAAGCTTAGAGGTTCCTGTCCTGGCAGGATGGGCATCCCTGTCCCCAACACCCAGCTTCCAGGCACTCCAGGGCCTTCTCCGTCCATGGGGGGTTCTGCCCTGGTGGCTGAGCCCTGTGCTGCTGCCACTGGCCTGTCAGCGATTCCTCAAGGCTTTGTTAAAGGAAGCTTCTGGCCCACAGGGCTGCTGTCACTCAATAACACCGAGAATGTCATCTCCCCCTCCCCATCTTTATAGCTATGTGGCATTTTCAGTGCACGCACACATGCACACGCGTGCACATGCACACACACACGTACACTTCCCCCAATGGAAGTTCTTGCTGGTTGCATCTCCAACATCAAGTGCTGTGAGCAGGAGTCTTTTTTCTTCACAATCTAGGCTCCAGGTTGAAGCAAGGAACATTCTAGACTTTCCTTATCCTGTGCTATAGGGGACTTTGGGGGCTCCTGGTAACTTTGCAGTCCAGATTTCTAACACCAAGTCATCTCAGTCCATCAGAAGCATGATGACAACATTGAACACCCCTGCCCCCCAGGAGGCTTCTGTGTGGACATGTGTACCCCTCCCAGGAAGCTGTGAACTGAGCTATGAATGGAATTCTTCCTAAAACCAAAAGGAAGCCTGGTTACTTTTGTTCCCGGGACAATAGCTGTCAACTTATTGTATAAGTACATGTCACAGGAAACACATGGGCACCTTTTCTATCTCTCTCTCTCTAAAAGCCAGAGGCAGGATTCTTCTAGATTGATGCTTTATAATTTGGTAGCCGCTGTCATGTGCCAACAAGCACTTGAAATGTGGCCACTTAGAATCGAGATGAGCTGTAGCTGTCAAATCCACACTGGTTTAAAGACTTATTAAGATGGCTAAAAGAATTTTTAGAACACTGTAGAATATCTTGCTCATAATTTTTATATTGTTTACTTGTGGAAATTTCCTATACTTCAGGTTAAATAAAATATATTATAAAATTTATTTCCCGTTCCTCTACTTTTTTAAAATTTAAAACCACCTTATTGAGGTATAATTGACATGTGAAAAACTGTACATATTTAATGCTGAGAACTTGATGAATTTCTAGATAAGTATGCACCTGTGAAACTATCATACCCCTTGCCTTCACAAGTTTCCTCCCATTGTATTTATTTATTTAATGGTAATAACACTTAACATAAGAACTACTTTCTTGGCAATTTTTTTTTTTTTTGGTGGAGCCCAATATCAGGCTTGAACTCACCACCCTAAGATCAAGACATGAGCTGAAATCAAGAGTTGATGTTCAACCAACTGAGCCACCCAGGCACCCCAGCAAATTTTTAAGTATACAGTAGTCACTCTTGTTTGGAAAGGATACATTCCAAGACCCCCAGTGTGTGCCTGAAACCATGGATAGTACCCAATGTTATACATACTATGTTTTTTCCTAGACATACATATCTACGATAAAGTTTAATTTTTAAATTAGGCACAGTAAGAGATTCACAACAATAACAATAAAATGAAACAATTATAATAATAGACTGTAGTAAAAGATGTGGGCTCTCCCACACAAAAATACCTTATTGTGCTATACTCACCCCTTTTCTTGTGATAATGGAAGATGATAAGATGTCGGCATGATGAGATAAAGCAAAAGGAATGACATAGGTGTTGTGACACAGAGTAGGCTACTATTGACCTTTTGACAAGAAGTCAGAAAGAGGCTCATCTGCTTCTGGATCCAGCTGATTGCAAGTAATGCAAAAAGCAAGACAGCGGATAAGGGGGAACTCCTATAAATACAGGCACTGGGCTGAACAGTGGATTCTAAGACTTGTTCATCCCTCATAACTGTAACATGGTGACCTTTGATAATACCTCCCCATTTTCTCTGCTCTCAGCACCTGGCAACTGCCTTTTTTACTCTGCTTCTACCCATATTCCTTTCCTTATATAAGTGGGATTATATAGTATTGATTCTTCCATGTTTGCTTATCTTGCTCAGTACAATATCCTCCACGTTTATCCATGCTGTCCCAAACAGCAGAATTTCTTGTTATATTTTTAATGTGGCTAAGGGAGTATTTGAAATTATAGATGTGGCTCATGTTCTGGACTGAGCACTGAACAGAGCTACTCTGGGGAAAGAACAGTTTTTCATTAGGCAAATTATTTTGATGACCCTTGGCGGTGGGATGAAAGGTGCCAGGATTAGATGAGCAAAGAGCTGGGCTGGAAGCAGGAGACTGACATGGCAGAAAGAGCAGAGGAATTTTCTAAGAGCAGGAATTCCTAATATTCAATGGCACTATTTGCAACTTAGTGATAATCAAACTTTCTCTGTCCCTCCTGACTTTCAGTGAAGTTTCTGCTCAGGGGGCTTTCAAGGAAAGCCAAGGGCAAGGAGCTAGTTCCAGCTGTCTGTGGGGGTGAAGTGAAGGTACAAAGCCACAGGTTATGAAGTAGAGATGGGAAATCATCAGAAGCAGCAAGTCCAGGTCAGAGACCACTGAGGACCATGTGAGTCTCCAGAAAAGTACAGAATCACTGGTGACACAACTGGACTCAGGGAAGTCTCAGGACTGGCTTGTGAGTCTTGCCAGCAGGACAGTCTTACAAAGAGGCCCAGTGGTGACATTCCTGGATAACAGAGCCTCTAGTAGGGGACACAACATGAAAATTTGTGACACTTTGATGAAAATTTGCAAACATTTGGCAAAGTTGAAATAATTTCACAAATGAACACTCATATACCTAGATTCTACCATTACCATTTCATCATGCTTTAAAAAAATTACATAGCCATTTGACTATCTAATCTTCCATATATCCCTCAATCCATCTTATTTTTGATGCATTTCAGAGTAAATTTCACTTATCTGTATACTTCCTTCTAAATGCTTCAGGATGCATATTGAAGTAGATCAGAATATATCACCTCCAAATATGCCACTTTGGAATTAGGGGTATTTTGAGCTGAAGGCAATTGAGAATCAAGAAATGTTTGAAGAGTTCTCTTCTCTCCCATTTTCTGCCTAAAAGCAAGGCACAAATTTCCCTTTCCTAGAGTGACTCTTTCTCCCATATGAGGAGGAAAGGACCAACATTTATCGCCAGCGATGAAGAGTAGGAACTGAGATAAGTCTGCATAAACAGACCTTACCAAAATAACCCTTAATTTCCATTAGTTTCCCCCAACTATTTCCTGATTATTTCTTATAATCTATCATCCCTCAAATCCAAACTCTTTCTTTTTTAAAAAAGATATATAAGTCCCTGCATCTAACTGCTTTTTTGAGTTTCACTTATTTTCTTATGTGTAAAATGTTAATAGAATATGTATTTTCCACCCCCAGTTAATCTGTCTTTCGTCAGTTTAATTTGCTGGCCTCCATCTCAGAACCTAAAAAGGTAGAGGAAAAACATTTCTTCTCTCACAAATATCATTAACAGGAGTTCAATATATCTCAGTACCCTGGGATCATGACCTGAACTGAAGGCAGATCCTTAACCATCTGAGCCATTCAGGTGCCCCCAGTGCATACTATTTTGATAAGACTACTTTTACCCAGCAAAAAATTCTGAGATTCATCCATATTGTCACAAAAGACAGCATTCTAAGGCAGCTTCTGTCACTACAAGTCCAAACAGTTTTACTTCTACCTTACTAAGCATGAACTATGGAATTTAACATAAAGATATGGATACCACCATAGTCCTTTGTATCCAACAGTATGTTACTGACATTGATAACAGTACTTACACCCCCAAATATGCTACTTTGTCATAATACTTACTTTAAGCTGAAGGAAACTAAGAAAAAGCAGTTAAAGGGAGGGCTTTCTAACTTCTTCCTTTCTTCCTAAAAGCATGGTATACCTTTTCCCCAAGAAATGTGCCCTCCCCATACCAGGTAAAGGAGAACATTCTTATCACTGAGAACAAAGTCAACATGGAGGTGAATCTGTACCAAAAACCTACTAAAATTACAGTACTTTTCATTAGTTTCCCTGTATATTTCCTAGTCACTTTCCTACAACTTGACACCCCTACCTCGAACTCCTTTTCCCTTTGTCGTGGCATGTCTTCACAATTACCATTCTTTGTAAAAAAGGCATGTGAACTCTCAAGCCTACCTGATTTTTGGATTTTCATTTCTTATATACGATGGCTTCCATGTTCATGCACAAACCTCATGTCAAATGTGATCCATATGCTCTTCTTTTTATCTGTCTTTTGTTCCAGTGTTTTGAAGGCCAGCCACAGACCTCAAGAGAAGAGAGGAAAACTCTTTTTGCCCTCTACAGTTCTAAGAAATATCTGTGGCCTCTGTAATCTCACTTCCAAAGGTATATAAAGTACATGAATACCCAAACATCATGTATTCCTTTTGAGGACATTTTATAAATTCTTCAACCATAAACATACTGTGATGCTTCTTTATGTATTTTATTTTTATCATATCCTTATATCATTTCAGATGTTTATTATCCTCTATGCTGACTAGAAATTTATGGAAAAGCTGCCCCTTCATCCAATATTCTAAAAATCTAAATATACTTTGCCCACAACCTTCCAAGCGATATGAATGGTGTAGACCCATTATCCTCTCTCAACTTGCATCTTTCAGAATGGACACATTTCAACCCTCCATTCCCTTGATCATTTGATTGCCTCTCTATAGATTTGCTAGGGTTTTATTATGACTTTAGCCAATATGGCAATCAGTTAACAGATATTTATCATGGGACTCCTATGATTAACATGCTATAGAAATGCCGAATAAGACAAATATAGTCCCTTGGGGTGCCTGGGTGGCTCAGTTGGTTAAGTGGCTGCCTTTGGCTCAGGTCATGATCTCAGGGTCCTGGGATTGAGCCCTGAGTCAGGCTCCCTGCTCAGTGGGGAGTCTGCTTCTGCCTCTCCCTCTGCTTCTGTGCTTGGCCACTCTATCTTTCTCAAATAAATAAATAAGCAAATAAAAATCTTTAAAAAATAGACAAATATGGTCTCTGCCTACATGAATCTTGACTGATTGATTTCTAAGTGGACAAGGTGGTATGGAAGAACTGTTCAGATGCTATGAAAATGTAAAGCAAGGGCCCAAGCTTCATCTCCCTGGGAAGAGGCACCATGCAGGGATGAGGATGATCAAAGTTAGGTAGTCAATGCAAACAACTGCCAGGCTTCAAGAAGTTGTCTCCCACTGTTGCAGAACTGGGGAGCGAGCACTTGGCTCACACTTGACCACATGGCATGAAGCACTCTGCTGAGTTTTGGGCTGCCATGATGTTTTGCCACTTGTGGTTTGGTGGGGTCAGTGACTCCTAATTCTCAATATTGCTTCTGGAACATATTAGGCGTGCATTATTAAATGATTTTCAATGCTCTGATAGTTGCAAAAACAACAACAACAACAACAGCAACAATGCTACTTTCCATATCTACAAAGTTTTAATCTGAATGTGAATAAATATGGATGGGCAGTAACTTATGCATATACTGAAAATATGCCTTCTTAGAAATCTATTACTTTTTTCTCATTCTAGAAGCCTCATCAAAGACAATAGAATGCAACAATGAATCTTGGAACACTGAAAAAACGAAAGAAAAAAAAAAAAGAAACGTGGATCCACACAGAAAAATGACAAGCTCTTGAATTTGAATAAATGAAAGTAAAGATAAAATTTAAAAAAAGACAATGGAATTCAGTAGATTTTAAGGATATGCATTTTACCAAATATATTAAAGTCTTCACTAAATTTCTTTCAACCCTGTACTTGAAGAAAGAATGTTGTAAAAAAAAATCTGCTCTTGGAAAGCTTATAAATGATTTCCTTCTTGCTTTTTCTTCTGTGTCCTTACATAAAGTAGCCAAGTGTTATTCCTATAGGCTATAAATTCTAACAGAAAGCAAATCACATGTACTTAATAACTTTCCTGAATTCTCAACATGGCTTGCTAATCTCTTAAAAACAGTTCCCTCTTGATCTGAAGGTAATGGCAGCAATAAAAATACACATTATAGCATCCTATGGAATTGTTTGTTTTGACTTGAGCCCCTCCTGAAGTTCCACCACTGGATTAGGTGATAATGATAACACTCAAACACATCCATCATGGAGGCAGGGGATGAAAGAATCCTAGGCAAGACATAGATGATATTCAGTTGGGATTTAAAATTAGATGGGGGAATCGATGAGCCAGAAAACAGACAGGGGAGGCTGCTTGTCAATCAATCTGCAGCAGAGGCAGGAGTTAGCTTCCAAGAGTAGGGGTCTTAGCTGGGTGGATGACTGTGCCCCCATAAGTGAGTGACAGACCAAGACAGGATGGAACAGCCTCCACTCTGGGGAGTGGGTGTTTTCACTACTTGGAACTGTCCCCATTTGAGGGGAGAGGTCCCACTTATTTATGGAAGGAACACTGCATATAGAGTCACTAAACACGTAGTGGAGCTCTGCAATATTTAAGTACAAACTGTGGTGTGGTTTTCTTTGCTGAACTATCATATATTGAAATCCAGGAAAGAAACAACCCAGTTGATGTAGCACCAGTGTCCTAAGTCATCTGAAATGCATGATGCCTGCTGAATTATGAGAGATGTCCAGCATTCTTTATTCAATAAACAAAGGGACAGTTTTTGTCCAAGTTGTTAAACAGAGGGAGGCAAGAAAGCAAGCAGGAAGACCAGGTAGAAGGCTCTGAAGCATTCTTCAGAAGAGAGGATGATTTCAGTATGTTACAAAGGGAGAACAGCAACATTTGCTCATGGATTAGCTATAGAGTGTGAGAGAAAGAGGAGTCAAGGAAGACTTTGTTGTTCTCATGCTGGGCAGTAGAAGAAAGGAGATTCTATTTATCAAGATGGGGGTTTGGGGGAGGTATTGGGGAAAAGATGGAGAGCTCATGTTGAACATGTTAACTTTGAGAACTCCACTAGATGTCCAAGTGGAGATGTCAAGACAGCATTTGGATATACAAGTCTAGAGCCCAGGTGCTGAAGGATCGCTCTGGAGGTTATCGATGTTTAGATAGTATTTCAAGCTGTGAGACTGGATATGTTACCTAACAAAGTTAATCAGCTTAATATTTGAAATGCCTATTAAGTTGGTCCAATTAAAATGAAAATGCATATTAACTCAGAAAATCACTACCCAAGGAATAATAAAGATAGAATTTATAATTGGACTCCTGAGAGAGGTGAACAGATTTGTAGAAGACTGGAGCTAGAGCCGGGATATATCTAACCCAAAGACACACAGAGATCATCTCGTTTATGCCTGCGCCTCCAAGTATCACAGTGTCCAAAACATAGTCAATGCCCATCAATATCTGACAAGTGAATGGATGGATGGATGGATGGATGGATGGAGGCTTGGTGGAGAGGCAGTCAGGTTTCCCAGAGACAGGGCTGGGCTGCCTTGGGTCTTCCTCACATTTCTTTACTGTTTTTTTTTCTTAACTTTTTACAACCATTTCTTAGGGTGTGAACTCCTTGTTTTTCTTATTCATGGTATAAAATTAACCCTACTGTCTCCTTTTCATAGTAGGAATCCACACATGAATGCTCAGAATCACCAGGCTGAGAAAGAGAGGGGTGAGGAAGCCAGAAAACCCCTAGAATAGCTCCGGGAAGCGGCCCCGTAGGGTCTTATTTCTATAGTCCCCACTTAGTCCGCAGCTGTAGTTCTTAGTGAGAAATAGCAAAGAGCTGAGGCATGCTGCTAATTTGGCAGATCAACATAACCTCTAGGGAGAGAAACAATAAAGCATTCCTATTAACTTCAGCATTGGAATAATTTGAATCTCCTTCTAAGATGTCTTGTCTCTTTTCTGGTTAATTACTGTGGCAAACCTTATTTTCTCTTCAAATCAAGCCTTGGAATGTCCTTAATTCAACTGGCATGCTACTAAAGTGCAGTCTTCATGGGAATGAATTGGGAGTCTCTCATCTGGGAAGAAATAAACCTTCCTGGGGGCTGTAGCTTTGCCACTAATCTCAGAGAAGATGGGGTCATGTCGGCCAGCCCACACCTGTGGACAGGCAGCTGCCCCCTCCCCCACTTTCCTGCCCGGCTTCCAGTTAAAAGGTGAGGATGCTTCTGTGTACAGTCATCACTCACTTCTGCTCCTCCCGAAAACCATCATCTTTCCTGTGCAGGGTGAAGTGAACACTGTTCAGGACACTTTCTGCTTTGTGTTGGGTAGAGCAGATGCTCCATGGGCTCTGGTCAGGACAGCTCTTGTCTGTTGAGCATGCATGCTTGCTGAGCATCTTCTGAGCACCCCACCCAGAGGTGATCATAGAATACAACCACCCCCAGGGTTGGTACCATGGTATAGCTTGACTGCAGAAAAAGAGAGGGAGGGAGGCTTACACAATTTGGCTGCTGACGGGATGCTGGTGGTGGTGTGCCAGTAGACAAGGCTGCCAGGTCCAGACAGTAAAGTCAGAATCACAGCAGGCTTGTCCCTACATGCTGTCTAATCAGACATTTCTTTTGTTCTTCAACTGGACTGTCAGCTTCTAGAAGTCATGTGACTTCTGGCACTCATTCTAGGGCTGGGGGAGGCCACTTCTGCTAATGAGGAGCCAGGCACTGGCCAGGCATCCTGCCCCTACAGCTTTGCCATCCTTACACCTCTGGAGAGCCTGTTCCCTGAGAGCATGATGTCCAGTTTCTATCTACCAGCCTGCCTCTTCTCCTAACTACTCTGCAGAAGGCTGTATGCACCATGTCCTCTTACTGGATTCACTGGAGGGAGTGAGGAAGCAAGAGATGGTGTCCACTGAACTACTTTTTGTTTATACACATTCATATTTCTCCTGTAAGATCTCCAGAGGGGAGTAACCATGTGTTTCTCTTCTCTATCAGCTTTCTCTCTTCTTTATCAGCTAGAATAATATCTGGTACACAGTGCTTGCTTAATACTCTTTTTCTTGTATGAACACATTACACAAAAATGCACTTGAAATTCTTTGGTCTGTTCAATGCTGATGATTCTTTTCCTTTTCTTTTTGGTGAGATGATGAAAATCAGCATTCTATTCAAGGATTTCTGTTTCTCAAAAGACTGTGGGAAGAGCAAAATGATCAAAAATGAATTCATGACCAGGGGTCGTAATTGGGGCACATTTCATAAACAACAGTAAATAATGCCTCGCCAAAAATTTTAGTATTTTACCACCTATTGTTATAAATTGTGGTGTTTCTTAATAATTATGCATATATGCAGTTAGGGCTAAAATGAGTACAAAGCTTGGCCTTATAATTACATATTACTGAGCTATCATGATTAATGAAATGCATGGAAAGAACATCAAGAACAATGCTATTTCATAATAGAGAATAAAGCTGCTTAACTTTCACTAGAGAACTGCTGATGAATAATGTGAATAGAATTTTACCAAGAAACTAAGCTGAGCTTCTAGTTTGAGTCTTATTTTAAAATTCAATACACCACAATAAGCACTCACTGTAGACCTTTTGTGTGCTGGGCTCTGGAGATACAGTCAATAACACTCTGAATAAAACCCTCAGGATGCTTAGACCTTACACTTTCCAACATTATTTACAGATCAGGGTTACATAAAAGAAAAGAGATAACTGAACATAGATCTTTTGAAACACAACCGGGGCAGAAGTATTTCTATGCAAATAATCAATTTTAATTTCTTTCTGATATGCAGCTTTGTGGGAGCTGGGAGATAATTTTCCAGGTGCAAGGATCTTTTCAATGTCCTTTACCAGCATGGAGAAAGAAAATAAACATACTGAGCAGCTACTAGCTCCTGAATGTTAGGGATAAGGAAACACAGAGACTTTTATTTTATTTTTTTAAGATTTTATTTATTTATTTGACAAATAGAGATCACAAGTAGGCAGAGAGGCAGGCAGAGAGAGAGAGAGGGAGAAGCAGGCTCCCTGCTGAGCAGAGAGCCCTATGCAGGGCTCGATCCCAGCACCCTGGGATCATGACCTGAGCAGAAGGCAGAGGCTTTAACCCACTGAGCCACCCAGAAGCCCCACACAGAGACTTCTAAATAGTGCAGATTCCTGGGCTCTGCCTCCAGAGGTGGTGATTCAGGAGGTCCAGCGAGCTGGCCTGGGAAACTAATTATGATGTGGGTGGCCAGAAATATTAGGGAAAACACTTTGTCCCCCCACAGCCATTAACCAAATTTACTCTGGTCTTTCCCCAAGTGATTAGCACCTGATTCTCTAGGTGCCCTCAGCATAGTTTCTATTTCACAAACGGTGCTTCTTCCCCTACTCCTTCAAGGCTCCTTCTATTTCAAAACCTAGTATCCTTATTATCTCTGCTGCCAGCTGTTTGCCTTATGTGAAGCCAGGCTATCAGGAGTGACTGTCACCTCACAGCTGGCCCAGGCAGCAATGGGATCCCAACCCAGATGCCCTCACTTGTGGTGTCCCCGGGCCCCCTTAGGGGTCACAGTTTCGGCTCGTAGCGTACTCTCTCATGCAAAGCTCTCCTACCTTCCCAGTCGCTCAGCTAGTGCTAAGCCACTGCATTCAGGCACTGG
>RCUC01115137.1:0-24272 GCA_003697995.1 Taxidea taxus jeffersonii
GTCAGTGTGATAAATTTCCCAGCTTAGGATAGTACTGAGAGAAGGATGTGGAGCAAGGTGGGAACCAAATGGAAACCTTTGCTGATTAAGTTACTCGTGGCCAACCGAGAAGCCAAACTGTGGGTTCGTTCGACATAACACGATTCTCTCCAACGCAGTAAGAGCAGCAAGATCACAAAACAGGCAACCTAAAATGGAGGTGCTTAACAAAGCTCAGTGACAAATGTATTTCCTGATGGGAATTTAAAGTTTCTTGTGGTTAATACAGTCTTTGATGTAATAATTGTGGAAGTTTCTCATCTATCCCTACGTGTCACTGAGAATATAGCAGTCCCTGTCAGTCAAGTCATCTGAGGCCAAACATGATCACTCATTTGTAAACTGGGCTTTCTGTCTGCTGAATACCTTTCAAAAACAGAAGCTCTTTCCTAATTGCCTGGGCTGACCTATATTTAGAAACCCGAAATGTGCTGGTGTAGTGGAGAAGCCAGAAAAATGTTGGAGTTAATCACTAAATCAATCTGGGCTGACCCCAAGAGGACAGTGAGCACTGAAGGTTGTTGGTCAAGGAGCTTTTGGAGGCTAGACTTAAAAGAACTTTCTTATTTCTCTGAAACTGGGAAATCTGCTTCTTTCTGCAAAAACATATCCTTAGAATAGAATTTGGTCTGTTCTAGGACAGCCCTTTGAATCTCTCATGCCAGTAACCAAGTCAAGGTTAACTTCATTTTGTTCTGGTGTACTCTCGGGGCTCCCCCTGTGACTTGCAATGGCAGTACGGCAATGGGAACAACAGATGGATTGACAAAAGCAATATGCTGACTACTGAGTGAAGCCTAGCAGCAAGATCTTTCTTTTTCATCCCTTCTCACACCTTGGTCATCTCTTCTCCTCCTACCGCATCTTTTTGGTTTCTTCATATTTGGGGTTGTTAAAATCTAGACATGAAACTTTCCTTCATTCTAAGCCCCCATAATGTAATGATAATTTTTTAAAAGTTGAGTTTGAAAAATTGGAGGAAATGACAAGAGGTATTAGATATTATTTTCATGTAAAAGGAACTGTAAGAAGACATTTGGAAATGGGTACCAGGTACCCAGAAGGTTAGTAATTACCTTTACAGGAACATTAAACAGAAGTTTTAGGAAGTTTCTTGACTCTGTAGAGCCAGCACTCTAGCCAGCAAAGTTGCCATCTCCTGTGGTTTCTACAACTTTGTGCTCTATGGTAGCTTGGCTATGAATGTTGAAGGATAGAAACAACTGAAGTGGCCAGGGAGTGGGGGCTGGAATTCTTAGAGATAGTTACAGATCATTTGATCTCTGCAGAAAATACTTATCAGATAGATAAGTGATGGAAATATCTGGGAGACCTTTTTTGAAATTTAGGTTTGGATGTCTAGCTAATTTTAAGGTTAAATTAAGAAATGTGAATGACACACACATATTTTTAATTCTTGCACTGAATTTTATAGAGCTGAGCTAGGAAATGAGGAAGTTAAGTAATGTTGGAACAGAACAAATTATACATCAACCACAGCTGTTTACTGAGTATTTACAGGCTTGTTTTGGAAAAGATTTCCAAGGGTAAGACATCTTTGCCTTCAGGAAATTTATGTTCTAATTGTTGAGATAAGACTAAGTTACCAAAATAATTAGAAATACATAGATGGGTAAGTTAAGTGCCAAAGGATACTAAATGATGAGATGTGATTCAGATCATGTAAGGAAGAGCTTAGAGAAGCAGAATATCAATGAGAGACATAGAACCCAAGAAAGGCTTCCTATACATAGGGTTTATGCAGGAAACAGGAAGGGCATTCCAATGAAGTGGAACAACATATGTGAAGCCATGAAGTCTAATATATGTTCATGGAGCAGCAAGGAGACCAGTTAATATTATTTTAAAATAGAGGAGTATTATAATGAAAGCATATTTTGACAAACTAGGGAAGTATCTTAAACCCTCAAGCATATATTCCCAGGAACTGAAGAGATTGATACACCCTAAGAGAAGAAGGAGTTAGGCCCCTAGAACTTAATCTAGTAAGATAAAGGTACTTAACACAGGGACAAGACAACTGTGAGTACAGCAAGGATCTCCTAGAACTGTCCCCAGTGGGCCTGAGATCTGTGACAAGAAAGCTATAAGAAAAAAAAAATAGACACAATTCACTCAGAAAGTTGTGTTGTTAAAATTCTATACAATTTCAGGGGAACATCAAAAGTATGCTTTGGGACTTTTTTTTTTTTTTTTTTAAAGGGATGATGGTGAAACCATTGTGGGAGGGTGGTGATAGAAGTGAAATGGGAGCATACAACGCTGGTAGGAAGGAGAATTTCATTATTGACATTATTGGGATATGATGAGAATAAAAAATGGGCCAACTTTCAGTTGGTTTTATTATTATTTTTTTAACTCTACTGATGATGCACCATCTTACTTCTTGCAATTGGGATAGACTGTTTGCACTGTCCTCCTTTCCCCTCATTCAGACGAAGAGACAAAGACAAGTAGTTCTCTACTTGGGGGGTACAATTTTAACCCTAAGGGAATCTTAGCAGTGTCTGGAGACATCTTTGGTCTTTACAACTCGGCGTGGAGGTGTACATCTACTAGGTAGGGGACAGCGATCGAATATCTTACAATGCAAAGAACAGCCCCACAACAAAGATTTATTCAACCCCCAAAGTCAATGCTGCTGAGGTTGAGAAACCCTGATATAGACAGAGATGCTCACTGAAGCATTATTTCTAACACCAAAATCTTGGAAATAATCTTTATTGCTAACTGTAGAAGAATGGTCAAATACACCACAGAATATCCATATCCCCACTGGATATACTTTGCCATCAAATTTCCAAATATAATTTCATTATGTAAGAAATTTCTCACAGTTTAATATTAAATGAAAAAGGCATCTAAACTCTATAAACAATGTGATCCCAATTTTGTAATAACAAATGCACATATACACACAACATGTACACAACACAAGAAACCAGTCTAGGAAGTCACCAAAATGCCAAACATAGTTATCCCTAGATGGTGAGAAATAAATGATACTCATTTTCTTTTCTTTTTTTTTTTTTTAAGATTTTATTTATTTATTAGTTAGAGAGAGAGAGAGTGAGCACAGGCAGACAGAGAGGCAGGCAGAGACAGAGGGAGAAGTAGGCTCCCTGCTGAGCAAGGAGCCCGATGTGGGACTCGATCCCAGGACGCTGGGATCATGACCTGAGCCGAAGGCAGCTGCTTAACCAACTGAGCCACCCAGGCTTCCCTAATACTCATTTTCTTATTTGCACTTATCTGTATCTCCCAAATATCTTACCATAAGTATGAAATAATTTTCTAATAAAAATGTAATAATTGTCAAATATCTCAGTAGTTTGAAATATAAGCCAAACTTAACAAGATAAAATATAACTGGACTGTGAGATATGCACACATAGGTTCAAAGCTTTAATTATCAAAGGCAGGAGGAGGATGGTCTTGCTTATGGCCAGTCCATGTATAAATTGTGTCAGTCAATTGAAGCAGGAGAGGCCGGATGGGATTGCTAAATAACTATGGCAAATCTATGACAGTTTAATAAATTAAGATTGTACCAGGATGAAGTAGGCAGCAGTCCTCACTAGGGCCAGTGTGTCCCTCTGGAGTGCTGAATGCAGGCCACATGACATATTTTAGGGTGACCACTGAAAACCTGGAGCAGGTCCAGATGAGAGCAATCAATAAAGTGAGGAGTTTAGGAATTGTGTTATGTGACAAAAGGGTGAAAGAGATAGAGATGTTTAGTCTGATGACAAAAACGCTTAGGAGAGAAGTGAGTGCTGTCTTCAAATGTTTGGCGGGCTGTCACATGGAAGAGGGACAAATGTTCTTTGTATGGGCCCAGACCACAGAGCTAGCACTAACCACTGAGATTAACTGATAACTTATCTTTTTTCACATAATTTCCAAACAAGAAAACTGTTCTAAATCTAAGAGTTGTCCGAAAAGAGGGTGGCTAACTTGGGACATCATATGACCCCCATCACTGACTTAGTGATAGTGTGCCAGGGTTTGTGTAGAGTGAACAGAGAGATGAGAAAAGGAGACAGCAGTGTTGCTGGTAATGTGTTCCCAGTACCTAGTACTCAGGACATGAAGAAATGCATAGTCGCCAACATTCACCAAATGCTTTCCATGGCCATGCGCCAGGAATGGTGCCAAGGGCTTCCCATGATCTAATGTGTTCTTTTCAATTTAACATCATTTCCCAGATGAGAAAATGCAGACTGGGGTAAGTTGAGGACCCTGCCCAAAGCAACAGCTAATAAGCTTATCAAGGTCTATAGCAATTCTAATAATGGCAACACTCATTATCATCATCAGAGCTGCAGCAGCAAACATCTGTATAATGCTTACTATAACCAAACATAGTTCAAAATGGTACACCTGTATCCCCATTTTACAGATGAGCCTGGGGTGGGCATGGGGGGTTGAGGATCTTGTCCAAGGCCAGAAACATGTCAGAATCTGTAGCAACGCTAATCATGGTAATATTCATCAGCATCATTATATTAACTATAGCTGCAAACATCCGTGTAGTGCTTACTATGTGTAAACGCAGTTCCAAATGTTGTACTTATATAAACTCATTTAATACAACTTCCTCTTTTTATCCTGTTACAGATGGGAAGTGTAGACTTGGGAAGGTTGAAGCCCCTGCTCAAGATCATATAACTCATACGTGGTAGATCTGGGTTTTAAAACCTGGTATATTAGACTCCATAATGGTACCAGTAACAGCTACTAGTAATTCTCATCATCATCACTGTCACAGCAGTAATGGCACAAACACTTATTAGCACATACTGTGTGTCAGGGACACACAACAGCTGTATGAGGTAGCGTGCTCACTAATTTTATGTGTCAACTTGGAGGGTGATTTTTGGTGAGATTAACAAATTTAATGAGTAGACTCTGAGTAAAGCAGATTGCCCTCCATAATATGAGTGGGCCTCACCACATGAGCTCAAGGCCTGACTAGAACCCAAAAACCTAGCCTCCTTAGGAAAGAGGGAATTCTCAAGCAGACTGTGTTTGGACTTTATCTACACCATTGACTCTCCTGGGTATCCACTTGCTGGCCTTCAGACTGAAACTGTACTCTTGGTTCTCCTAGGTGTCAAGCCTATTGGCTCACACTGTAGATTTTAGACACAGTTTTTATAATCATGTGATCCAGTTCCTTATAATAAACCTCATTGTACACACACACACACACACACACACACACACACCATTGGTTCTGTTTCTCTAAAGAACCCTGACTAGGGGCGCCTGGGTGGCTCAGTGGGTTAAAGCCGCTGCCTTCGGCTCGGGTCATGATCCCAGGGTCGTGGGATCGAGCCCCACATCGGGCTCTCTGCTCTGCGGACAGCCTGCCTCCTCCTCTCTCTCTCTGCCTCTCTGCCTACTTGTGATCTCTGTCTGTCGGATAAATAAAAAAAAAAAAAAAAAAAAAAAAAAAAGAACCCTGACTAATGCAGGTAGGTACAATCATTATCTTCATTTTTAACATGAGAAAACAGAGACTTGGACATCAAATGGCTTGCTCACAACAAACGGCCAAGCCAACAAGGAAACTGACCATCTGGCTATATTGCCTGAGTTCCTATGTGAAGTTCTCTGGAGCTATTTGCTCTTTCAGTTGGGGCATGCTTTCCTGACTGGGTGACATGAAATTAGGAGATTAGTAGAGGTAACCTCCTGAAGCAGGAAAAAGAAGAGCTGGCTGGGGAGAAAGGCTGTCACCTCTGGGCTCCTCCCTCTACCAAATGGCCTTTTTACCCCTTCCAGATAGCCTCTATCACTTTAGGACATTTCTCAATAACTGACAGATCAAAGGCAATAAGACCCAATACCTTAGCTTCCTCCTGTTATCATTTGACATAGATCTCAACTGAGAAAGAATTCACTGACTACTTTATGCTTCTCAGTAAGAAGAAACTGTATTCTTACCTCTGCCCTTCACATTCATTGGACAATTTATGTTCCAAATACAGAATGTTCAAAATAATCCAACTACATGAAATTTCCTGTTGGCTTCTAGCTGATGAAAAAGCAGAAGCTTGCGCACTATTATTTTTCCAAAGCTTTTCGAGTCTTCCCTGATTTCATTTCAATTCCTCTGATAACATTTCTACCTTTGGGTTTACTAAACCCTTCACTGAGAGGAAAAAAAAAATCCTTCTTGATATTCTCAGTTTAAATTTCACTTTTGCCAGATTTCCGTTAATACCGGTCTCTCTTTGGACCATCCAAAGTGTATTCTCTTTTGGTGGCTCATCTTTCACATAATTTCCAAACAAAAAGACAATACAGACAAAAGCAACACAAAAACATGCCATGGGACCAGGTATTGAAAAAAGAAGGCATTGAAACAGACCCAAACAGAAATACAATGGTTTTATTATATGAGACTTCAGCAGTAAAGAAGAAAGAAAAAAGCAAGGTTAGCAAAAGAAGGAAGGAAAGCAAAATGACTAACAAACGCAAAGTGCCTAAGGAAATGATATTTTCTTTGTGTGCATCAACATATGCTCAAAGAATATTTCCCTATGAGGATGTCATTGCCCGCTCACTTCCCGTTTACAGTTATATGTAAGAGAAGCTTTTAAATCCATTTGCAGGCCCCGTGAGAGTTGCAAGGAGGAAGGTGTTGCCTCTAAAGTAGGAGATGCTAAGCCTGAAAGTCAAAGATATGAAAGACACAACCTCATCCACCACGCAACACTGCTGCCCAGGGTGCCCTGCCTGGTCCAGCCTCAGCGGCGGCCATGAACAGCTGGGCCACACTTGGCCGGTACACCATGAGAGCCTCTTGGAGGCCGGCCTCTTCTTTTCTTGGATGCATCATCACAAAGAAAGTGGACATGAAGAGGCAAACAAATTTAAGAGTTCTAATCCAACGCAAACCCTAAGTGTTCTATCAGAGGCAGCAGGTTTCTCACCCCAGTGGAAAGTTTCCTGTGTGCACCGTTTCCCATAACAATATAGCCTTGAGCATCAGTGAATGCCATTTAGGAAAGCCAAACTGAATAGGCAGGAAAAGTATGGGGTCTTAAGCAGTAAAATCTAAAGGCAATGGGACACTTGGTTTGTTATACAGACACATGCTGTCTGTCTTTCTTACAATCCTAGCCTCCCCATTCCTCCCTCCCTGTATCCACCCCCCATGCCCTCGCCCCTAAGCCCTTCACTGTCTACCCTCCTCAAGGGTCACTGTGTGGGCACTGTTCTGTCTCTGACCTCAGGTGATCATGCCATCTCCACCCTTCAACCTGGATGCTATTTGGTATTGTCCTCAAATGGTACCATGTATATAGGGTCTTTTCTACCAAATAACACACTGCATGCCTTGAAAGAAAGGACGTTGTCATATACTCTTTGGAGATTCTCCACCCTCACTAGATTTAATACTTTGGTGACCTCAGTAAATTCTTGCTGATAAACCGTTAGTTTGTAGCCCCTCCACATCCATACCTCCAGAGCACAATGCGTAGGCCTTCACTTTCACACTGCCTTCCCGACCAGTAAACGCAAACACCCAAGTCATAATCTCACATAGAAATTATGGTCTGGGTGGGGAAAGGAAGTGCAATTGCTGAAGATGCTTTGTTTGGGTTTTGAGCTAAGAATAGGGAAAAGCTTGCAAGGATTTCCTGACTGATTTTGGTAGCGGGCTCTCGGCCCTTTCATCGGAAGAGCACAGACATTTTGTTCAATCTGTGAGAATCTCTGACACAGAAAGAGGAACCTTGAGACAAGTCAGGCCTCTTTTTAATAAACACAGGAGTTGTGAGATGAGCAGGTCCAGGGTCAGGGAAGAGGTGATATAGAATTTCATTTCTCAGCTATATGCTAGGGAATGAGGAGATTCTTGGGGGCGGTGGGGTGGTGGGGGTGGGGCGAGGGAGATCTGGAAACAATACCCAACCACGATATGGGAGGGGGTCTGATTGTTTAACTGCTGCTGAAGTTCAGTAAGATCTCAAGGTGAGATTTCCAGGTTCCAGGGTTGTTTTTCCTTTCAACAGAAGCTGAGGCGGGGTGGGGGGTGGGCATTGTTCTGGCTTCAGCATTAATCCTGCTTTCTTTCTTTCCACTTGCACCTGCCCATGCTACCTGGCAGAGCCCCTTCCCCCCCTCCAAGTTTATTTATTGTGGCTATTTTACCAGCTATTGGCTCAACACACTCCACTCAAATATTCATCATTTAGCTCTCTGGGTAAATCGTATTTAATCAGCACAGGAGAGAAAATAGCATAATTATAGATGCCGGATGCCATTACACTCAGAAGAAATTAAACCCTGTCTCAAGCCGACCAGTGGTTGCTGCGATTGCATCACCACTGGGGTTACCGAGAGGTTAGTGGCCATCCGGGGCCAGCGATTCCTTGTAGGATGCCTGACCCAGAAGAGCTGTAAGGAGACACACCCGTGAGCACACAGATTTGCCGCATCAAAAACTCATCAAATGGTGGCCAGTAAATTAATCTTTTATTGTTCTGAGAACGTGATGAATGAGAGAGTAATAAAGCAAGGCCCGTGCAGAGAGATGTAGGGATGGTGGATAAATAGGCCCGGAAAATTCCAGTCCTTAGAGCTGATACAGGGAATTCCTGCTCCCAACCTTCTCCAGGGTACTTTCTGCCAAGAGCCAGAGTGATATGGACAATGAAAGACAAGGACACAGGGAACCTTTTCAGTAAAGCAAAAGCATCGATTTGAGGCATGTGGGTCCTTACAGGAAATCCCCCCATCCACGGAAGATGTAACAGAAAAGGCCAAAACAGAAGTACATTAGCCCTAGTCCCAACCATCAGCAGACCTATCTTGTCACACATACACAAGTTTTCATGTCAGTATTTCTAATGAAGTGTGCTGTTTGGGGGGGAATCAAGAAGGGAAAAAGTTGTTCAAGAAAAACCCAACAATAATATTAGCATTAGAGCCTTACCTGCTTTCTACCTCCTAAAACAGGCTCCTGGAAAAGGCCTTAAGGTCAGCTTTCAGCCCATTCACGCCCAGCCTTTGCCCATACATGCCCAGAGCCACCTGCCCTTGACCGAGTGACAGAATAAGAGTCACCTTGAATCTCACAATAATGCTTTCTCTCCCGTGGCCCTAAACCCTGGGTCAGCAACCCTGTCAACCACGGAGTGCTGTTTGTAAAAACTCAAAAATGCCCAAAGATGCAATTAGGTTTTACTTATTACTATTGGGTAACTGTTTTTTCTTTTCTTTCTTTCTTTCTTTTTTCTTCCACTATTCTCTTTTCTTTTGGCTAATAATGCTTCTGAGGTTTGGATAAGTAACTAAGAGGAAGGAGATCTCCTTCTAGTCCATCCTGCTGCCGACAATTAAGAAACCTCAAAGTAATTTTTGAAAATGTCAGCGTCTCATTTAGCAAAAGGATAAATAATAAATGAAGCGTAATCACTGTCCTGTGCTGGTGGTACAGCTTCGCGGTGTCATTAGTAAACTAACGGTATAATATCTTTGTGTCACAGTTTAATTATATCTTGTAATTAGTTTCAGCAATGGATTGCATAGAGTCAGGCCCCCTGAGCTAAACAAAAGGTAATAGAACTTTCAGCGCCCCTGCATAAATCAATTATGAAAGTGTCCTGCGTTATTTGAAGCTTGTTTGCTGTAATTTTATGCACAAAGCTGCACTGGTCCTTCCTGTCCACAGAGCGTAGTTCATTCCACCCTCCAGCCAGGGCTTGCCTACGGCTGAGCCTGCAGTTGGGCCCCCATGCAGCCTGGCTCACTTGGTGCATCTGTCAGTACATGCTCAGCAGTGATGCCACGGAAGGGACGAGGAGTGGAAGGGGAGAGGAGCTGCGTTGTGGTTGCAGGGCAGCAGGGGGAGGGGGAAGAGAAGAGATGTGTGAGGACCAGAGCAGGTAATAGATGCACCATGTGCAAGAGAGCAGGGGATAAAATGGGAAAAGATGTGAGGCCCTGGGAGAATGATTCTTTATGCTTCCCGAACAAAGACGAGAAGGTTAGGAGCATCAGAGGCCAAGCAACGTTGATGAATATGAGCAGGCGGACACGACACATGTCCCTTTATCATTTGTCCTTTCAACATCCCTGCTCTCCCCACGCGGTTGGAATTGGAACAGGTTACTTGGCAATAGGGAACGGAGAAGGAGAATCCACATCTTTAATTGGGTCTAATTCGGGTCCTACCGAGCTCAGAAACTGTAAAGGGCTTCCGAGCGTAGTTGAGGGCTTAGCTATGGTCACCAGGCCTGTGTGGGAGAGTCACGGAGTCCCTGCTGGGGGAAGCTAAGAAGAAACTCAGGGGCGGGGGGTTGGTTAAGTCCAAATGCCGCCAATACGTGTGATCGTCCCTTTTTTGATCAAACTGCAAGGCATAGCAGAGGGTGGGGGTGGGGTCCCCATTCAAAGTCCTCATCAAGTCGTCTTTGAAAGTAAGTCTAGTGCCACGCTGGCCTTTCTGTTTATACAACAATTTACAGGTTTAAACGAAACCCCGCTTGAAAAAGCAGACTGAATCTTCCTATTGTGAGCACTTCAGCAAATTTAACAAAAGAAAGAGCCCAGGCTAGGAAGAGAAAGCGAGAGAGGGGGGAGAAAAAGGTCCAGTCCTCAGACTGGTGTGCTGCAATCTGGCTGGTTGCTATGGTGACGTGATGGCTTGTTCACATGGCAACATACCTTAGGTCCACTATTAAAATGATGAGAGTGAACTCGGTTGCATTAAGGAGAGCGCGCCGTATGCTAAAGCGAGTCTTTATCTCCAGAGAGAGCTGGACAGAGACTAGCAACCAGTACAAATGAGGGAGAAAAGAAGGAGGAGGAAAAGGTTGGAGGTCTGGAAGAGGGAAAAACCACAGGGATACAATAACTGAAAAGAAAGATCCTCAGCTCTGTGTCTAAATTGAGGGCCTGAGATTCAGAAGACAGACACCGAGTCCTGTTTGATATGGAATTCATCATCCAAATCAGCCCATTGAGCTAATGACTCCTTATTTAAAAAACACAGTCCAAATGAACCTGCAGTACCTTGGCTCCAGAAAACATCAACAGTGATCTGAACCAAACCCACGAGCTGCCGCCGTAACAAATAGCTCAGCTCCCGCCACTTAAATAAAATGCTCTAATAACAACGAAGGTGGCAAATTACACAGCATTTATTTATTGAATATAAAAGTCCATTGACAGCCCCAGATCCACATCATATCACTTCGGAGTTAGTGGGGAGCATTTCCTTTGGAAATCTGGTTTCACATTTCCTTTAATGTGGTGACAATTTTTTTCCCCTGCTGACGTCGAGGGGTGGCGATAATTCTGCGGATATTATAATTCTTCCTACCGACCCGTGCTTGATTTCTGTCCGCTGTTGAGCAAGCACTACTATGGCAGACAGAAAGGAAAGCCAGGAATTACAGGGCTATATAATCCCACTGTGGGCTCCAAGTGATCCCATAAACCATCTGTGAGATGCCCGAACCCCCAGATTCCCGCTCCCCTTACTCATTCTGCCTTCCTTCCCACCTCTCTGTGGCTATGGCTGGCCGTGTTTTATTTAAAAATTACATTACCATAAAGCCTGTGGCCTCACAAGCCACAAAAGTCTCCTACTCTGAAAATACGATGCAGCAGAAAGATGAGCTTGGCATAGTCACTTTTTTTTTTTTCCCCAAATGACACTTGTCCTAGAGTTAGAGGATTCAATTCTACATGCCAGCCACTGACTGGGCACCTACTTTATGCCAATGCTCTGGATGTCGAGGGGCCAGCAGAGGGGACCTGGACCCCAGGGGCCCTTGTCCTGACAGAGGAGAGGGGACATGTAGCTCTGACACCAGCAGACAGAGACGAGTACTAGGACAGAGAGCAAAGCCAATTTCCGTCTCTCCACTCCAGACACTAGGTTTTCCTGAGTCTCAGGCTGAAGAACATCACTCTTTCATATTTCTTAGGGTCCTATAACAAGCTTTGGCTTCCCATAAATCTATATAAACAAACCCAGTGTGCAGGAGGCAGGACAACTCAGGGGGGAAGGCCATGCATTGTCACTGGCTAGCTGGGTGACCTCTTCGAGCCTCAGTTTTTTTATCTGAAAAGTGGGAGCATAAGAGTACCTGATCTCCTCAGGTGAGTGGCAGAACTAAATGAGGTAATAGTTGTAAACAGATATGCTCAATCCAGGGCATTCACATTTTATTAATTGTTACTTCCTGTTGACCTAGCCAGGCTGTGGCAAGCAGCATTAGTCCCATTGCTACTTTAGCAACAGAGAAAACCAGGATTTTCAGATGAGAAGCTCTTAACCAATAGGCCAACAATTAAAAAAAAAAAAAAAAACTGTTTTGGAAGAGTCCAGTACAGAACACAGCTTGGATATATTTGTTCCAGAACTTTTTTTCCTGGATGCCCCCAGGGAGGCAGGCCTGGCAGACAGCTCAACTTGCCTTCCTCTGCTAAATACCTTTCATTTTGTTTTGTATTTTGATTATTGACAAAATATCAGCTTTGTCCCTCTCCCCAAAATGGTGGGGAAGCATTTCCTCATAAGCATGGTATACTGTATGCAAAAAAAAGAAGAAGGAGACCTTCTGGTGTCTATCAACTTTCCATGACAGCTATACTCACGTTCCCTCCTGAGGACCAAAATAGCTACAAAGTGTACGAAATCGTTAAGCACATAAAAATCCCAGAGGTAGAGACTGGAAATAAAACTTGTGATTTCCAAACCAAAAGGCATCAAAGTCCAGCCCTCACAGTTCATTTGCTTCCCTTCACTCGGGGCCGGCACATCAGCCTCTGCTCAGTAAGCAGGCAGCGGCTAGTGGTGTGCACCCAGCTCAAAGAGGGAGGAGGCCCAGAGACCTGTCGGTGGACCAGTCTGGTGTGCATAATAAAGACAAGGAAGTGTAAGGGGAGCCCAGACGCAGAGAATCAGTCAGAAAGCACTGAAAAGGGAGAAGACATCTGAATCCTCATGACTGTTTTTTGCAGCTTCTGATATACTTTTCACACGTTTAATGGTGAGGCAGCTAGGTTTAAAGAAACTTCCACATTTAAATGTGCCATAACAGAATAATAAGGTTATGCAGTGTGTCTTGATGTACGGTTCCATCAGGCAGAATGGTGATAGGAAGATGCTGAAATGTGAGGAGGAAATTTAGCAAGGAATGTCCCCCTGCAGCTGCCTAGCAAACCTGGAATGTCATGTGGTTTCCGGTTGTGTAGGCAGATTTGCTCTCAGTTTCCAATCTTCTTCAACAGGCCTTGATCTGGGAAGTATCTTTTAGGAAGAATTGCAACAGAAAATACTGAACTCTGGATGTGTTCTGGGAGCTCTTCTGGGTGCTCCAACCGGGTAGCATCATTCTAAGGCCTGCCTCCACACTCATTCACTCCCTTTACCGAGTACCTACAAATGCTTATAGAGTCTTGCTAAGTGTGTATCAACATGCTCTTAGTATGAAGTAGAGTTTCTACCTACTTTATAATTTAGTTGGAAAACAAGGTGCTCATATGTACAGAGTAACATGCTATTTCAAAAAATTAAGGCTAAAAATTAAAGCTTGATCAGGGGTTGGTAGATTACTGCCTGTGGGTCCAAACTGGACTGCTACCTGGGTTTGTAAATAAAGTTTTATTAGAACACAGTCATGCCCTTTCATTTACATTTTGTCTATGGATGTTTTCTCCCTATGGTGACAGAGATGAATAGTTTTTAGAGACACTATATGGTCCGTCTAAAATATTCACCATCTGGTCTTTTACCAAAAGAGATCGTCAACCTCTAGTTGAGATGTTCTAGGTTCAGAAAAGGAGTAATCATAGTGGCTGGGAGTAAAGATGGCTTTTCATAGTGCCTGTCAGACCTGAAAGGAAGCAGCATTGTTGTCTGAGGGACAGAAGGAGAGCCATCTGCTTAGAGTGGCCAGTTTCATTCCAGAGCAGCCAGCAGAAAGGATGGTCAGAGAGGTAGGAGGTGAATCAGCAAAATGTGGTATTCCCAAAGGCAAGGAGGAGGTAGATTTGTAGGAAGTGAGGGAGAAGGAGGCCCTGGCTATCTTTCAGCAGAACAGGAGTGTGGAATGTAGAGCAGTAACAGGAAAATAAAGAATGGGAAGCAGTGAGTATGGGTCACCTGCTCAGGAAGTTTGACTAAGAAATGAAAGAGGATACAGGTTGATAATTTCAGTGAAAGGCAAAATTAAATGTAGATTTTGGCAGGTTAGGGGAGAAGAGGAAGAAGTATACAGAAGGGACGGAGGAGCTCAAAGCTGGGAAATGAAGAGTGTGGAGAAGGTGAGTGTGGAGGGGGTGGATAAGCTGGGCAATGCTCCTTGGTATCAGCAGATAGCAGAAAGGAGCTGGCTTGGGGCTAAGAAGATGAAACTAGTGAATTCAAGATCTGTTCATGAGCTATAAAGGCTCCTTGAGTTATCATGAAGTATCACAGCATTTCTCCATCATAGGCCATATCCACTTGCCTTGATGACTTTCCTCAGGAAGGGTCTATGGCTTGGGTCCGAGTATATGCTAGAGTGGTTCAGGTTGATATTGGCCCAGGAGAAAGTCCAATGGATGGGAACATCTCTGAGATGAGTGAAAAGGGACTAGAGTGGCTGACAAGAACATCTGGGTCATGCAGGCAGTCAAATGTAGCCTGACTAGACCTAATGGACTGGGTCAACAGGAGGTGACTAATATGCATGGCAGCAATTGAGTTGGAGGGTTCTGATATTCACAGAGAAATCAGAACTTTTATATTATTAGATTTATTTTTCCTGAAACATGAGTGTCATTCTTGGGGGGCAAAAGGTTCAGCCTATTTTTTAATCATCATGGACAAGTTGACGGTTTCTGTTTTCTGCTATAGGTTGTAGGATTAATCTTTCAGTGTGGTAGGTATTACTACCATTCAAGACTATCCATTCTCTTTTTCTGGGCACTTAAAGACGTGTACATTCCTCCTACCTTGAAGTAAGGCATGACCATGTGATGATGTGGCCAATGAAATGGGAATAGGTGTGACTCATATCTCTCCTTGGCTGGATTATTTAATTTTCAGTGTGCGATACTCCAGAACTTTTTTTTTTAAGATTTACTTATTTATTGGAGAGAGAGAGAGAGAGCAAGCCCAAACAAATGGGGGAAAGCCAGAAGGAGAGGGAAAGAAGAAGACTCCCCACTGAGTGCAGAACCAGATGTGGGACTAGATCTCATGACCCTGAGATCATGGCCTGAGCCAAATTCAAGAGTTGGACACTTAACCAACTGAACCACCCAGCTATCCCAATACTCTAGAACTTTTTAACCCTACTGTGTCAATCATGGCAGAGGCCTTGTGTTGAAATGGTAGGAGCATGGATTTCTAAGAATGGAGGTCAACAGCGCTGGTGAGTTACTTGGACCCTCAGCAGACTTTGAATGAGGGAGTTGCTATGAGCTGAATAATGCTGTTGAAATTCATGTGTTGAACCCCTAAACCCAGGACCTCAGAATTTGACTATATTTGGAGATAGGGCCACTGAAAAGGTGATTAACAAAACGAGGCCAGGAAGGTGGGCCTTAATCCAATTTGACAGGTGTCCTTATAAGAAAAGGGGGCTTGGACATACAAATAGACATCAGGGATATGTGTGTGCAACAGAAAGATCGTGTGAGGACACAGTGAAAAGACAGCCATCTGCAAATCAAAGAGAGAGGGCTTAAGAGAAGCCAAACCTACTGACACCTTAATCTTTGACTTTTAGCCTCCAGAACTATGAGAAAAGAAAGTTCTGTTGTTTAAGCTATCCAGATTGGGGTATTTTGTTTTGACAGCTCTAGAAAAATAATACAGGTGACAAATCTTTTTTTTTTCTCTCTCTCTTAGAAAGTTTGCTACCATAGCACAACATACCTCAGCCTGATTAATATAGTAGGATCCTTTAGGTTGGATGGCAGAAACAGGCTCTCTGAGGAGATGGCATATAATTTGAGAACAGAATGGCAAACAGGAGCTAGTTATGGGAGAAAATGAAAGAAGAACATTCCAGGCTGAAGGCTTAGATAGTACAAAGTACTGGGTTTGCTTGTCGCAGGAAGAGAGAAAAAGGCAAAGTGAAGGTAAAGGCCAGATCACATAGAGGTCATAGTCTGGGTTAGGGAGTCTGAACTCAATTTTATAGGCTCTGGGGAAACTCTGTGGGATTTTAAGTAAGGAAGTGATATGATATATCTGATTCAGTTTTATTTTTGTTTTAAGAAGAGTTTTGTTTTCAGAATTCTGTATGGAGATTGACCCACAGTGGGGAAGAATAGAAACAGGGAGACTTTTGCATAATGCAGGCACAAAAAACAATGGCACCTTAATCCAGGATGGAGAGAAGCAGAAGGATTTGGGCATTTTGATTCAGTAGCTTCTTTTTTTGGGTAGCAATAAAGGTTGGAATCACAGTGTACTGGCAATTTCATACTTCTATTTATAGTGTTTATCATGAGAAGATGCCAGAATTTTTGGCAGAAGAAAGAATAAGGTCAATTTTATGGAAAGAACACAGTGCAAGAAGTTATAGAGTAGTTTCCAAAAAGAAAACTGAATAAGGAAAGTAGATTGAGGAGCATAGCAGAATGGATAAAGAGAGAGAAGAGAATGCAGGCACAAAAGTGGGCAGAAGGAAAGTGTCCTACTGATTTAGGATGGGTGTGACATTAACCACTATGCTCAACATTACACACAGTAGAAAAGGCTACCTGTAGGAGGTACAGAAATGGGTGAGGCTTCACCTAAACTCTGTGATTTCAGAGCCACTGGCAAGACCTATAGAATTTCTGGAGTGGACACCCATGAAGACCGAAAGGGTGAAGTTAGACTTGACAGACTCTGGGTGTAGAACACAGGCTTGAGAAAACAATCATGCACCCTGCGGTTCTCAGCCCCAGTTCTGTGACAGCTGAGAGTGCTTCCAATTATCTTCAAGAAAACAACATTGACCCTTGATCATTTTTATTATAAAAATCAAAATTGGATAGGCATAAAATGACACAATTTTTAATTGTGATAATTATATATAAATCTTTTATATGTATAATGCTTTTAGGATTAACAAATCTCCTCCATGTATATTAGGTCTCATGTGACTCTTTCACAACCTCTCGGACTTCCGGGTAGAGGATGGATTATAGGAAGAAAGAGGAAGAGGGTAGTCTGCAGTCATCTAGGCAAGAGACAATATGGGAGTGTGACATGAAGATGGAGAGAAGTGGATGGTTAACTTAATGTCACTTCTCTCAAATTCATTGATTTATAAATTTAACAAACATTTATAGAAATCTACTACAGTTCAGAAACGGTGACAGGGTTTGGGTGCTTAGAGATACTGTCTACGAAGAATGAGTAAGATTTGGTGTGGGGGGTGCTGGGGCAGATGTGGAAACAAATAATTATGGCACAATGGGATAATGACTCTAACTGAAGTATGAACAAAGTGTCTTGGGATCTAGGGGTGAGTCTGATAACTTTGTGGAATTTAGAGATGACTTCCAATAGGGGAGTGGGACATCTGAGTAGGGCCTGGGAGGCTGAGAGGGAGTTTCCTGAAAGGGGAAGGCAGGAGGGCACACCAGGTGGAGGGAGCAGGATATTAAGAAGTGCACATATACCAATATTAGGGAATGTGGCCCAAATCTGAGGATAGGAGAGATGGTGCTAGACAAGTGTGCTGAGACTACATCATATCAAGAGAGACTCAGAGGATCATGCTAAGAAGTTGGCATTTGAGTCTCAAGCAGCGGGGATGCCAGTGAATTTTCAAAGCCTGGGAGAGGCATGGTCATTTTACAGATGGGGACATAGAAGCTAAGAGGCTAAGTGACATGTCCACAATCTCAAGGTCTGCAGTGGTGGGAGCAGTAGTGAGGTGCAGATCACCTCCCTCATGACTCAGAGTTCTTCCTGTTTCCTACCTACCTCCTCTGTAAAGTCTCATTTTATTTATATAATGTGTGCTTATTTTTTCTCCAAGTAATTTTCTGTGAAAAAAAGTTCACAAATCCAGAATATTGGGATTAGCCAATATGATTTTTATAATAGATTTTTCAATGACACTTTGTATTTCCTAATATAGATAATCATAAAGAATAATACTATTCTGTATTCCTATTATGTGCAGGGGCCATTCAAGATTTTTGGGACCGTGGAAGGAATCTACATGACAGACCAGAAGAAACTGAATTGTATATCTTAAGTTCAATAACAGGTGAATGTCCAACAATCAGCAAGTTAACACATCTATTCTGAGCTGACATTCCAGCTCTCTGTGCAGTAGATATTGTGTGCATATAAGTTTTCAAGTGAAGCTATAAAGAAATGAAGTGCTGATACATCTTAAATGTACAAGAACCTTGAAACACTATGCTAAGTGAAAGAAGCCAATTGTGAAAGACCACATATTGTAGGATTCCATTCATAAGTGATGTCCAGAATAGTTAAATCTATAGAGACAGGAAGTAGACTAGTGGTTCCAAGGGCTGGGGGGACGAAAGAATGGGGAGTAACTGCAAATGGGTATGGGGTTTCATTTGGGGGTAATGAAAATATTCTTAGAATGTGCTGATGACTATGCAACTCTGAATATACTAATCACTCTTAATTATATAACTGAGATTATAAAGTTCTTAAAAAAACTGAAGGTGCTACAGTCTTCTTTTGTATCTTAGTATATTAATTAATCTATTAAAACAACTTACACCAACCTACCTTGGAGACAATGCAATTGATCCCTTTGTCAAACTCACAGAACTTCCTATTTGACATCTTAGAGAGTTTTCAACATGTATTTGTGGTTTTAAAGAACTTCAGTGGGGCTTAATGTGTTTGTAGGGAAAGAAGTCTCACTCCTGAGAAAACCATATCCCACAAGGACTCTTTGAAAGGCACTGTCTAAATAACATAAAACAGAACATTTGGCTAGAAAGAAACCTGGACAAATGGTTATATGTCTTAATGTTCAAATTATTTTTGGTTTTCATTTGTTAGCACAGTGGCTTTCTTTTCTTTCTTTTTTTTTTTTTTAAAGATTTTATTTATTTACTCGACAGAGAGAGAGAGGGAAGCAGGCTCCCCGCTGAGCAGAGAGCCTGATGCAGGACTCCACCCCAGGACCCTGAGATCATGACCCAAGCCAAAGGCAGCAGCTTAACCCACTGAGCCACCCAGGTGCCCCAGCACAGTAGTTTTCTGATAGGACTTTTGGATTACTTGTTCTTGAGTTCTATGGTTGCCCTACATTAATTACTCTTATCCACTTGGAACAAGGAGAAGGAATCTATGGCATATAAGCTGACTTTAAGATCTGAGTAGACTCTTTTCTACTCCTATGTCCTACCTACCACTGTAGTGACTGCTGCTCAATGTCTCAATTACTCCATGAGACCAGATATGAGCCCCTTCCCATGCCTCAGAGTCAGTTTTCAACCAAACAACCTTCTTCTATCTTCTCTTCCAACTTCTCCAGAAGGAGACCTGGGTGCACTATTTTTAGAACATTGAAGACACATAGTTAGATCATGCCATAGGTCCCTTCTCCAATAATAGCCATCTTTACTAATATGCTTCCTTCCGAAGGACCTGACAGGTGAATGAATGATGCTCCAAGGAGAACCCAGATTGGACTTTTATCTTCTAAAGGCCCAAAAGATTACCTTGCCTTATTATTCAAGAATACTGCCTTTATGTCAGGCTTAGATCTGGTAGGCTAGTATGTCAAATGTTGAGCTGTGCTGAAAGGGACTCCTTGTGATTGATTACTATTTGCAATCTCACATACTGTCCACGTGTGGTTTAAGTTAATTTTGTGCACCATGGACAGTTTGCTTTCTGACATTGCCCCTGGGGGGGCTCTTCAGACTCTGATTGTCTTGCTGACGTCAACTGTCCTGATCCTCCATGGATTTAAAAAATCTATGAGAATGAACCATGCAAGAACAGAGAAAGCATAGATACTAGCATTGAACTTCCTTTCCTGTTTAATCAACCTTTCAGCTTAGAATAAGGGAGGAATACCAGCAAGAATGATTTACCATTTTAAAATCCCTCCTGTCCCTCTTTTAAAGCAGAGTGCCTCAGGGTCTTTTTAACAATGGTATCTTAATAAATTATTTAAAAAAGAAAATAGAGCCCCAGGTCCATCTGTAGTGCATGTTATTATTGAAGGTACCAGATCTTTGATGGGGAATAGAGAAGAAGTAGAAACTGGAGAGGTAGTGGTTGCATAGTAATATATTTTAAAGGTCTTTTAAAAATCCTTGCTGCTATATGTAGGTAAATCTAGTCAATTACAGGAAACAGGTATTCCCTGTATGTGGTCAGTAAAACATCAACACTTGACAAGAACACGTTCTACAAGCATTAATAGTAGCCATCATTTTTGAGAGTCTCCAGTGTGTGTTACAGATTTGATGTGGATTAATCAATCTTCACAAAATGTCGGTGAGGTAGGTATTATTCTTATTCTGGTTTCAGAGATAGGGAAAAGGAGAGTCAGAGACGTCCCATAACTTGCCTAGAACCACATATTTAGAAATGAATGAAGCTGGGATAAGAGTCCAGATTCATCTGAATCCTGAGCCCTTACTCTCAGCCATTATTCTATTCTGCCTACCAGTGATATATACACTCAAACCAAACTGAATACATGAAGGTGAAAATAAGAGGAAACTTGCAACAGAATTAAAGATAAGTGCTCAGAAGAATAAAACTGGGGTTACTGCTACAACGGCTATTCGTTATGAAAATATTCCATTTGTTTCCTTATGGAAATAGACTAATAAAAGGTAGGCTGAAAGCAAACATGAGCTGGCAGATACTTCATCTTTCTGATCTATGCAAAGCGCATCCCAAGTGGACAGTGTGAAGCCATGCTGCTTTTCACTTCTCCTCGTCAGCCAATTAGTACACTGACGGGCCACTCTGGCCTCCTGATATTTGCTAAGCTGCATTAGCTTGTTCTTTTCCTTCAAGACTGCTGGTAACAGGTACATTCAGACTTTACTACCCACCTCTCCTGGCATCCTTCCTTCTTGAAATCCGCCACATCGGTAGTTTGCAATCGAGTGTATAGTTAAAATAAAATCTTTTCGAAGGGCAGAAGAGTAGGCTTTGCTCTGCTGTTTTGATTTCTAAATTTAAGGGTGATGAACTAGATTCACCTCCGGTGTTTCATCATGGATTCCACAATTCATCATACTTTTAGCAAGTGGTTGTGCTTCACATAGTATGATGGGGGGTCAGGGAGGGGCTTTTCAAGGATTTTAGGTAGAGTGGGCGGTGATGATGGAATACCTTCCTATCTTTTCTACCCTCTCGCTTGTGTCGACTATATTTTTGAGTTTCACTCAATGATGGAGTTGTTTCTTAGCGTCTTGTGCGCTTAGCCATTTAATTAAAGCAATCCATATTGAATTCATGTCCAGATGCCTTGACCGGCGGAGCCAGATCCTCATTGGCATGCCAGCTGCTCAAAGAGGAACACGGCCCCTTGCATACTAATCAGGAGAGGAGGCAGTGATTCATCAGCCCATGATACTGCTCCAGCATCTACAAGCACTTATGACATGTAATTGGTGGTGCATAAGCAAGCCAGGCCACATTAAAAACCCTACAGATAGTCAGAGATAAAAATTAATGACTTTTGCTTTGTGTAATCCTGCATGCATTGGTGGGAAAGGGAGGGGGATTGGGATTAATGGGCAAATCTAAGTAGGCACCAAGGAACAAAGGCTTTCCCGGCCTTGTTTACATATCGAACAATAAAAAACACAAGTGACAAGTTATGGGAAAGGCGAGTGTGAATTTTCGGCACGAGTGAGTTGAAAGACTGCTTGCAGTTTATTATGGATTCCAAATTTCCATATTCATTATTCCAAAACAAACGTCCTCAGTAGGCTCTTCTGGGACTGGCTAGAGCAGTTGTTATTATTCATCTTTCACTGGGGCTGAGGTTGTCATGATTAGGGCTGGGCCGTGCTCGCTCTTCATGGCATGCCCCAGCTACTCAGGGACACAATGCAAACCTTTGACAAGCCTGGAGGAATGTAACAGGGATCAAGTAGGGTCATCCTAAGCGCTGTTCTAAGATTCGCACACTTGGGGCAGGAATGGGGAAAGAGAAAGGAGAGTCTTGAGCCACCTACTGATGGGCAAGAGAAACAGCCCAGGTGGCCGAGGGAGCCACTAATGACCAGGAAGGAAGGAGAAAAGCAAAGAGGAAGCAGCCAGTGAACTGGATTTCAAAATTAACCGGGGCAGGTTAAGTGATAGAGTTATTAGGGTATTGTCATTCAGACTCTGGTTAATATAGATATTAAAAAGGGGATTGATTGCAGGTGTGGTGAAAGGTAGAGCCAGCAAAGCAAAGTGGAGGCAAGCAATACATATACGTGTTGGAAGATAGTCTATCATGTTAAATATCACACGGGGAATGGGATAGAAACAAATATCAGGGTTTTGTAGTCAGAAAGGGCCCCAATTGTTATTTAAGGGCTTTCTTTAAGATACAGTTGGCCTGGCTGAATTTTGAGAGCAAGCTTGTGTGGGAAAGAGCTTGCCAGTCCATAGGTAGATGTGGATATGTTTAGATAATATGACCATTGAATAAAGGTTGGTGAGGACATGTTGGTGTTGGGGAAGATGGGTCATTGTGCTTTGATGAAGGGGAGGGAGATAACGGAGAGAAAGATGCCAAGACAACAAATAGGCTTAAGGGGCGCCTGGGTGGCTCAGTGGGTTAAGCCTCTGCCTTTGGCTCAGGTCATGATCTCAGGGTCCTGAGATCGAGCCCCACGTTGGGCTCTCTGCTCAGCAGGGAGCCTGCTTCCTCCTCTCTCTCTGCCTGCCTCTCTGCCTACTTGTGATCTGTGTGTCAAATAAATAAATAAAATCTTTAAAAAAAAGAATGTGTTCAGCATCCCCTGGTGTGGCGAGAGCACTACTTTGGTTGGACCATCCCTGGCCTTTTGCTTGGAGTCCTTTGTTCTTCTGATGCCTCAGAATAAAACCATGCTAACTGATCTATACAGAGGGTGCATCTACAACTTGGATCTCATGAGTGTCATGATCTTCCCATGAGAGTAGTCAAGAGGAGTAATCTTCTGACTTATTTCAATGGAGAGAACACCTAGAAGTGTTGGCATTTTCTGTGGAAGAACATGGACTGTGAATATAGTATATTAGAATAACAAATAGACAATCTCTGCTATATTTCCAGTGATTTGACACTTAAGGCTAGTGTAGACAAGATGTCAAAATTTAAGGGACACCTGGGTGGCTCAGTGGGTTGGGCCGCTGCCTTTGGCTCAGGTCATGATCTCAGGGTCCTGGGATCGAGTCCCACATCGGGCTCTCTGCTCTGCAGGGAGCCTGCTTCTCTCTCTGCCTGCCTCTCTGCATACTTGTGGTCTCTCTCTGTCAAATAAATAAATAAAATCTTTAAAAAAAAAATTTTTTTTTTTTTTTTAAATTTAAGAATGCTATGGGGATGGAGGAGATTTTAAGTCTTGATATTTCTATTCAATAACTTGTATCTGGAAGTTGAGAAAAGACTGCCACAGCCTAATCTCATCAGTGTTACCCTTGGTCTGGAAGAGACAAACCAGGGTTACATGGGAGTAGAGATGGTTAGTCAGTAGGTAAAAGTACTGCATCATACATTAGAAGAAAAAGCAAAGCAGAAGTAAGCAATGACATCTTTTGCTATTTCCCTACCCACATTCAAATCTGTCTGAGGGTAAGTGGACAAGATGCATTTTAAAGAGCCCAAGCAGTAAAAAATGTATAATTGATTCTCCTTCCCAAAGTTTCCTTCCCAGGGAAGGGCTGGCTGGGAGATATTTTTGGTATCCTGAAAAAGTTGGCTACATAATAAAGTCAGATGATACAAATGGAATTTGGGGAAAATTAGAGCAGTTAAATAAATAGGAAGTCATTTTCAGGAGATGGGGATTTTATATGGGAATTATACATGGGAAGAAAGAAATCACATAACCAACTCTATCTACTGTCGAGGGATAGGAAGGAACCCAAACTTGTTTGTGAGTGATGAAATCACTTAGATTAACATGAAGCCCTAAGCTGCCCTTTCTTCCCAGAAGGATGGACCAGGAAACTTGGCTTGCCAATCTCACTGGCTGCAAATGCTCTGGAGTATCTAAAATCACAAAGGCCTCTGGTTAAACTA
>RCUC01115143.1:0-10987 GCA_003697995.1 Taxidea taxus jeffersonii
ATCATACTATTACAATCTATCCAGACAGCTGTCAGAATCTCATTAGTCCATTTCTTAATCATACACAGCTTGATTTTTTTTTTCTGGTTTTCATTACTGTCACAGTATGTAAACCAGCTTCCTGGCTGACTTGTATGAGTACAGAAGGCGGGAGGACTGCCTAGCCAAACTTGAGGGGCATTATTTACTCTGATGAATAGCCCCAAGAGCTCCCCCAGAGAAGCCTGCCCAGTGTGTGGTCCCATCAGCAGTTTAGAAGCCTGTCTTCCTGCTAGGCTCACACCATCAGTAAGTTTTGCTACTTTGCAGAGAAGTTGTATCTCTTTGTTCTTTGTACTTGCATGTCTTTAATTCTGAATGAAATTGAGCAAGCCTCTCTTTTATATGCTTATTGATCAATTTCATTTATAGTTCTGTGAACCTCTCCCTTTTCAGTGGAGCTCCTAAACATTCTTCTAACTGACTGAAGAGAAAGTTTTGTAAAATGAGAACCGTGTAAACCTTATGCTTCTATGCTTTTTTTTTTGTTTTTTGTTCTTTGTTGTTTTTTGTTTGTTTGTTTGTTTCTGTTGTTTTTTTGTTTGTTTGTTTTGCTTTGTTTACTTTTACATCACTGATGATCTTTAAAAAATATTTCTAGTCAGGTAGATCAGGTCTACCAATCAAATCTTACCAATCAAATCTTCCAGATACATATTTTACTTAGAAAGGCATTTCCCATTCATAATTACAAACAAATCCACCTTTTTTCATTCACAATGTTTTAGTTACAGTTATGCTTTATCTGCAATTTCTTTTGGAGCAATAAAGAACAGGGTCAGAATTCAGCACTTTTTTCCCCAAATGGCCAAATTTTTTCTAAACCATCTACTGAATAATGTCTCCTTTATCTCTTATTTGAAAGGTCATCTACCACATGGACTACATTTGAATATTTGTTTGTAAATATTTTGGAACCCTCTGTTAATCCCTGAAAACTTTCAGTATGAACCTGGCTTAGTTCCTGAAACTTTGCGATTCATTTTATAACTGAACAGGGCTCTTCCCTCCTCATTGTTCGCCTTTTCCCCTAGTTTCCCTATTCCATTCCCTATGTCAACTTCCCTCATGTATCATGTCAGTATTTGCATTGGAATTAGACTGATTTTATGAGACATTTAGAGTTAGTGGTCCACTTTACAATACTGAGCCATTCTAGTAGGTATCAGTTTCTCTCTTCCTTAGACCCTAGATTTAATCTCTTTAGCAGAATTGTCAACTTTTCCTTCTGTAGGCCTTACGATTTCCCTTTTAAAGTTATATAGGGGCACCTGGAGGGCCCATTCAGTTAAGTGTCTGTCTTCGGCTCAGGTCATAATCCCAGGGTCCTGGGATTGAGTCCCACATAGGGCTTCTTGATCAGCGGGGAGCCTGCTTCTCCCTCTTTCTGCCATTCCCCCTGCTTGTGGTCTCTTTCTCTCTGACAAATAAATAAATAAAATCTTTTTTTTTTTTAATGTATATCTTGTTAATGTCTCACCTAATTGCTATCTTTTTAAAAAGATTTTGTTTTTTTACTTATTTGAGAGAGAAAGCATGAGTGGATGAGTGGTGGGAAGGGGCAGAGAGAGAAAGAGAAGCAGACTCCCTGCTGAGCAGGGAGTCCTATATGGTGCTCTATCCCAGGACTCTGGGATCATGACATGAGCCAAAGGCTGATGTTTAACTGAGCCACTCAGGTGCCCCTCCCTCAGCTAATTGCAATCTTAAGTGAAATATTTTTCATGATATTTTAATTAGTTATTTGTACATGGAAAAGTTATTGAAGGAGTATAGTAATTTTCCTCCCTGAGTTTTTACCTTCAGTAGGTTCTCAGCCAATTCTCCTGATTTTCCTAAGAATATAATCATACCATTCCCAAATGGTGACAATTTGCCTTGATTTCCCAATGCCTTAATCTTACTTCTGGACTCTTACTTGATTGTAATGTCTAGTCTCCCAGAACCAGGCTAGAGTAGACAGAGTGCATGTCCTTGTTTGCTCCTTCCTCCAATGGAAAAGCTTCTCATTTTTCATAATGTAAGCATAAGGGAAGTTATTTTTATAAACCTCATAATAACAAAGGTAATTTTATTTTTCATGATGATAATGGTCACATATGAAAGATGGATATAAGGGGGTGAAATGAAAAAAGAAAGCTACCAGGGGCCATGGAGCTGGTGTGTGTGAGCCTGAGGAGATGTGGGCTCCCTGCCTGGGGCTCTTGGAGGCCCATCCTGGGAGCTGCAGGATGGGCACATGGATGTCTTCCTGCAGTAGAATGATGAGCCCGGGCACTGCACAGTGGGCATGGGCACTTTGGGCAGACTCCAGAGTCATTCTGAAAGCAGAAGTCATAGTATTTGCAGTCCAGATATAAAGAGAAGGGATAAAAAGGAATTGGGGGCCAGGCTGGGGAGTCTGCTGTGGAGGCAGGATGTGAGTGAGAAGAGCCTAATGTGACCAAGATTAATGACATAATAGGGCAAGGTGTATGTGAGGTCTCCATGGGAGATTCCAGAAGAAAGTCCAACAGTGTCTGAGGTGAGGTGAAAGGAGTCAGCACAGGGATTTGAGCAGCAGAGTAGAGGCCCTAATCATTGGGTAAGAGTGGGTGGCTCTTATTGTGGTGGCTGGCATGGTGCTCAGAATTCACATGGTGGCCTCATGTTACCCCTGTTAGGACAGTTCATGACCTACTTGTCCTGGGGATCCGGGGCACCTGGAAATGACAACAGTGGTTCATGGTAACCAGCAAAATATCACTGGCCCTGGAAGGCTAGAACATCAGTGAGGAGCAACGCACCATCTCTAGCTCCTCTACCTGCTAAAGCTGGGGTGGTTCGATCTCCAGGCTCCTCCCTCCAGCACAAAGCAGGGGAAGGCTTTAGGGCCATGAGCCCTAATGGCACCAGCACTGTGCCTGATCATCTCTGGAAAGTCCTGGCAGTGATCCAACACAGAGATCCCCCATTCCCAGCCCCCAACTCCTGCACCCCATCTGCTATCACATTTTCCTTCTGACTCACTCAGTCCAGAATCACTTGCCTCCTTGCTGTTCCTCAATGTACCTCTGACCTCAGCGCCTTTGCACAGGCTGGGACCTTTCCTTAGAAGGCTCTTCCCTTAGATAGCCACATGGCTACCTCCTTTACCTCCTTCAAATCTTTGTTCCAATGTCAATGTGACCTACTGTTAGGTGTTAGTTGGGCAGTTTGGTAGTCAGGGCCAGGGTCCCCAGTATGAAGATATGGAGTTGGGACAGCTAAAACAAAACAGAGCTAACATCCTCTTTTGTAGCTTAGACAGGACTGCACTAGCATTCTGTTTTGCAATCTTTGCATAAATCACTTCTGCAAAATGTCCTAAAATAAGATGATTAACCACAAAGCACTTGTCAATATCACAGGCAAGGAGCAGTTAAGACCTAAGCCCCAAGATGTCAGCCAAAAAAGACCATCAGCACATAGACATTAACCTAATAAGTTGACAGATATGTGATGGAAGCCCTGATTGGCATGACTCAGCACAATCTGATTGCTTATACTAGTTCCACAAAAGAGCTCATGAAATGCCCCCTAAGCTTAGAAACTCGAGTGGCAACACTCTTGGGTCCCCTCCTTGCTGGGAGCTTCTTCATACTATTGCTCAATAAACTCTGCTTTGCTGCCCACCACTCTTTGTCTGGTCCACCTGTTCATTCTTTGAAGCAGCATGACCAAGAACTGCAGACACTAAAGGCTGAGAAATCCTACAATACTGTAAGGGCCTATTTAGCCAAAATGGCTCCATTTTGGTTGAATAGCCATTGTGGTGTTTATGCAGTAAAACTTAAACTGTCCCTGCCCCCCTTCCGCAAGGCGCTGCCGCTCCCCTCAGGGGACTTACTTAAAAACAAGTCCCAGAAACCAGTCCCAGGTAACAAAGCCCAAATACAAGGGTGGGTCAGGCCAGGTAGAGGTATCCAATCAGTGAGGCACGCATACTGTTTCCCTAGCTACCAAGGTGTGTGGACCCCATCCTTTGGGCGCCAATTCTGACCAAGGTGATAGGGTAGTTCAAATGCCTACTATGGGGTAAATTATAACTCAATTGGTCACTTATGTGTGACCTAGCCTGACTGTGCAGTTTCCTCTGTGTCATTGGCCACCTGTGCGTGGCTAGGCCCAACCACATGGCCTTTGCCCTTAAAAGCCAGTCTGTAAGGCAGAGAGGAGTCGCCTTTTTGTAAGAGACAGCCCTGGCCAGTCAGTTTGATTCTTGATGCTTGGCGCGAAATAAAGCTTTGCTTGATCTTCGCTTTGTATCAGTCTTGCTCCTTTGATTACAGACCCAACAATACTACCACAACCACCTCATTCAAAATGGCGACCTAGGGGATCCTGGCTGTCTCAGCCAGTGGAGTTTGTGATTCTTGATCTCAGGGGTTATAAGTTCAAGCCCCACATTGAGTGTAAAGATCACTTAAAAAAAAATCTTAAAAAAATGACAACCTAACCCATACTTCCACCCACCCGGCCCTGTGTTCCTGCTCCTTTTTATCTGCCTTCATCTTCCTTTTGATCTACAACAGTGACCACCTCTAACTGACTCTGTCATGCGACAATGTTTGCGACTCACTACTGTGAGCAAATGGGCTTCTTGATGACCCTAATGGCAGGGTCACAAGCCACTCTGCTCACTGTTGTACCCCAAGTGCCCCAGATAGGCCCAGCAGGCACAATTGGCATGTGCCAAATGGAGGGACCTGAGACATCATGAGGCCAGAACTGACATCTTCCACAGAAAATCCACCCACGAGAGATAAACCCAGGTCTTCCAGGGCCATTGGAGCTGAAAGAGGAAGGATGTGGGGATCAGCAGGAACACTGTGGAAAGAAACTGTGCTCCAGGAATTAGAGCGGCTCCACATGAAGCCGGCTGGCCTCCAGGCTCTGCTGCCCAAACTGAAGGCAGGAGGGAGTTCCAAAGTGTCCTTACTTGCCTCTACCACTCACCACTGTCCCACCTGGTTTAATATTAAACATCTCAGCTCAGTACAAGTCAGCAGTCTCACCTGACATCCCACAGGCAAAGTTCTATTCCTAATCCACTCTGCAGTTGAGGAAGGTGACACCACCCCTTGGGGATCTCTGGAGACCTTGAAGAGAGCAGCCTCAGCCACCCAGAAACACAGCCTGTCTCTCAGGACCCCCAAAGAGGGGCCCAAGGGCCCACATCCCTCCAGAGTCGTGGACTTTTGGGTGTTTTAGAGGCCTAGGTGCTGTGCACAGCTGACTTCCAGCCCTATGTTTCCTATGGTACCCCTAGAGGGACAGAAAAGGTATTTAGGGGAAGCATGTCAGAAAGCTGGAAGAATTACAGATTCAGAATGGAGGCGTTTCAGCCAACTGGAAACGGCTTCTTGTTTCCCTGAAAATCATCCTCACTGGAAAACTAAATGTAGAAAGATCTGAGAAGGGAAGGAGGGGAGTGGGAAAAGTGGCCCCCAAAGGTATCTGGATCCTAACCCCTGGAATCTGTGAGTGTTGCTTTATGCATCAGAAAAGGACTTTGCAAGTGTGGTTAGGTGAAGGATCTTGAGATGAGAAGATGGTCCTGGATTTTTTGGTGGGCTCTAAATGCTGTCACATGAGTCCTCCTTACTAGAGAGAGACCCAACCCAGAGGAGGAGGTATGGGGACATGTGAAGACAGAGGCAGAGAAGACAGGGATACCCACACAAGCCAAGGAACACTGCAGCAGCCTAAAGAAGCAGGAACAGGCTCTCCCCTAGAGCCTCTGGAGGGGCACCCTGCTGACCCCTGGTTAGGGCTAGTGATGCCGATTTCAAATTCTGGCCTCCATTTGTCACTTTGATCCCTGAAATCTGTGGCAATTTGTAATAGCAGCATCAGGAACACAACACAGCAGGATGTATGTAACTCACCACGTGGAAAATTGCCTTCACATAGGAAATGTAAACGCTGCCAAGATTTCTGCTCTGGCTCCCCTCCACCTGGATCTGCTGTCTCCTCCACCCTTGAAGATGACAGAGCCCCTCCTGAATAATGCTCCTTAGCTCCTCCCTTTCCTAGCATCACAGTCTCAGGCCTCCTCATTCAAATGTGCCTGTGGGTGGTCAGGGTTTTGCCATTTGACCTTCCCTGGGACTATGAGCCAGGAGGAGGGGCCCATTTGCCTTTTCATGCCAAGTATATTTCTCTTATGCTTCCCCTTTAGGGGCCTGTACCCAACTCTGCCTCAGAGTCCCTGATGCAAATCTGTGAGAAAGGGCAGTGCTGCCCAGATCACCTAATTCAGGGTGCAGGGGGGCGGGGAAAGGTTTCAGGAAGCAGCAGCCCCTCCTACCCTCCCCTGCCCCAGCCAGGGGCCCAGGATGCCAATGTGGGAAGGAAGTACTGCCACAATTCCAAAGTGTTGCCTTTCTCTGGAGCAGGACAGGAAGGGCTGGGGCACAGGGATGCAGGCTGTTCCACGACTGATGCCTTGTGAAGTCTGAATTTGGGAGACACAATGCGCTTAAAAACAAAGTGTGGATTCTTAATGGATTCAGGAGGGTGTGTAGGGCAGAGGTCAGAACTGGGCTGGCCAGGAGGATCCTTCCTAATTTGCAGGAATTTGGATTCATTTCTAGAAGCAGCTAAGTGTGGGGCCTGGGTGCAAAGAGGTCTTGAGGAAAGGGGCCAGCCCACCAGGCACACCACAGAAGTTCAGAGGCAGGAGCAGGGTGCAGGGAGGCTGGGAGGTTACAAAGGGACTTCTGCTCAGCGACCCCAGGGGGCCTAGAGCCTCCCCTTGCTGCCAGTCACTCAGTCCTTCCAGCAAGTGCTTACCCCTAGCCCCATACCCATCTACTCTATTCAAACCACTTCCCGGTAAGTCACCACTTCATTTGCAAACAAAAGCAGCAATCTCAGCCAGAACTACTGTCTGTTTGGGTAACCACTTCCCTGAATCACTTTGCAGCTTTTCCAAACACCAACTTCACCTCCCAACCAGCACACACAGGAGGACTGGCGAGAATGTTGCTCCTAGCCACATTCCAACACAGACCTCCCAGCCCATGAGGGACAGGGGACAGGAGCAGAGGCCTGCCACCCCCTTGGACACACTGAAAGGGGGCATAGCCCACATCATGGTGGATTCTACTTTGACTGTGTAGGAAATAGTCCTTTATTCAGCCTTGCTTTCTTATCACATTGTGCATGTCCCAGTTCCCATCCTGGAAGCTTTTCTAGACCTGGATATTCTGTCACAATCCTGATTTCTATTCTTAGCTGGTCACATTTCCAGTTACTTGCATATATCCTTTTTCCCTTCCGTACAGGCCTTTTATCGCATCCATCCAATGCCTAAACACACTTTAAGCCTCCAGTTTGTATTTATGGAAATAATTCTCTTGAGTTTGAGGACCTTCTTTTTATCAGTTCTTGCTTTTCTATATGGGCCCAGAAGTAGGTCACGCTGGTTTCAAGAGCAGGTTCTGGAGCCAAGGAAAGGTGTCAGGACATGTAGGGTTGAGGAGGACATGCAGGGGTGGAAAGCATGCAGGGTGGGGCACACAGGAGTCAGGGGTGGAGGGTATGCCAGGCAGCAAGTATGTGGGGGGGGGCGCCCCAGCCTGCAGGCCTAGTGCTCAGCTGGAGGTGCCAGCCCCACCCCAGTGGGGACGAGTGGGGCAGGAGGGGCACGACCACTCTGCAGAGGACAGGCTCAGGCATCCCACCCTCCAGTGGCTTTGCCTCCATCTTGCTCCAGCTCCAGCCCCAGCCCCAAGACTCTCTGTGCCTGAGGAGAACAAAGAAACAATAACATTTAATGCACAATAATAATAGAGAATGACCTTCATCTGCTGAGGATGGAAAGCTAGAGATCACAGTCTGGGCTTGCTGAAGAAACCTCCCAGCCTTAGTACCCCAAAAAGAAAGAAGCTGAAAGCGTCCCTATCATATTTGGATGGAGGTCGGTCACCAGAGTCCCCTCAGCTGGAGTCCACCCCTGCCGACCCCTTATTGCAGCTTCCAGGAGAGCTCTGCTCCAGACACAACTGGGCTGAATGCCCTCGGCAGGAGCTTTAAGCACCCAGCTAGGTGCCCCCGCCTTCTACCCAGCTGGCAGCCATACTCTTGGGCCTGACAAGGACGCAGGACTTTTGGGCCATTCGCCTCAGACATTTTCTGAGCAGAAAGCATATTTTTGTTTTCTGTCAACCCTTTTATCAAAAGGGGTGCTTCAAAGGCAAAACACTCAGTCCCCCACAATGGGGTCATTTATCTGTCCCACTTCCCAGTTCTGTGGGGAGGCTGGCTGAATGCTGATCTCAAGATGCCTTGGACTACTGTTCCTTCTTGATTTTTTTTAAAGTCACTTGGGCCTGAGTGCTAGGGGTCAGCCTGCTGGTGAGGGCTGCAGAGGGCTCTGTCCACCGCTGCCTCCAACCTGTCACCCACAGCCCATAGCTCACACAGAACACTGCGTGGAGAACATTCTTCAAAGAAGGCACTCTGGAGGCTGCAGTCCTCCGCTCCTAAGAACTTCAAAGCATTCTGCTCACACCCGTGAAAAGACACAGAGGGTTACATGGGGACCAAGTGACACTTGACATTCCTATCTTGAAATTATTGCCTCCTATTCATCTATAAGCTGTGCTACAGTCTAGGAGTTAGAATAACAAGGCCTCAAAATATGACAGCCCATCCCACGGCCCTGCCCACTAGCTCAGCTTCAAGGGGAGGGCTGTGTATGTCACAGTGGTGTTGGGGACACAGGCCCCACATCTATTGTTCAGACTCTGCTCTTGACCCAAATTCCTTCCTTAGAATGAATTGTTTTTGAAAGTTTTTTCTATCCTTCATGTACACAGACCCCTGGCAGGACAACCCCTGATCTGGAGTCCCAGGATAACTTTAGTTGAGCAATGAAATGTTATTCTGTGATGAGTTTTGCGACACCCTGTGCCAAGCACTGGTCCAGGTGCTGGGAGAACAATCAAGGGAGAAACCCTCCACGACTGTAAGTCTGGAGCCCTGCAACCAGGGTGCTGCATTTTAGAATCACCCACAGAACTTTTAAAACCCAGAATGCTCTCCATTCCAATCAAATTAAAATGGGGATGGGGGAGAGTAAGTATTTCAAAAGCTGCCAGTGATTACAATGAGCAACCAAGCATGAGAAACTAGGCTTTTGCACATTGCCTGTATTTTAAATTTTTATTTATTTTTAAAACAGTGCCTTTGAAACTCTAATGTGCCTGTGAATCTCCCAAGGATCTCATTCAGGGCAGGCCTGATGCAGCAGGTCTGGAGCAATGCCCGGGTTCCTGCATGGCTAAGAGGATCCCAGGTGGTGCCAACGCTGCCAGCTGCAAGCCCTGCCTTGGGTTACGTGGCTCTGAACTCTAGTGTCTCATTTGGCTTTAATGGAAAATTTCTCTGGCAGCATCAAGGTTGGCATGCTCCAGGACCAGATGTTGAGGCCACGTGGTAGGGGGGTTTAAACTCTGATGCTCTGTAGAGAAGCAGGGGTGGACAAAGGAGTTGTACTGTAAATAACAACAATGAAGTAGGTGTGTCTCTGTCTCAGTTTGATTCATGTTCTCAAACCCAACCCTGTGGGTTCTTGAAACATTTCAGATGCTTCAGGGAAAGAACCACTCCCGAGGAACACCTCTGTGTCCTGGAGCAGATGGTGACTCAACACAGGCACACAGAGCCTCTGAGGTGCTTTCTGAAACAACAAAGACTTGGTGTCCTCTTCCTATGCCCAGACTGCAGGGTCCATGCTCATTTCTCACTCTGCTGCCCTATATAGATTGACTTCCCAGAGATCCTAATAGAAATGCTGAGAAGCCGAGAAGACAGTGCCCTGTGGTCAAACTAGTTACAAAAAACACTAGGTTCAGTTATTAGGCAAGTTTCTTCATTTTGGAACTTCCAGAAACTTTAAAATGATAAAGTCCAATAAGAAGATGCAATGCAGAACTTTTCCAGATTTTTTCAGGCAATTCTTAGTAATGTCTCCCAGAAGACGCTTCCCCTAGGTTGTAGCTTGGAAAGACTGCCTTGGCCAGAGTTAAGCCTTTGATGAAAGCTTTAATGAAAGTCACAGTTCTATCCCAGGGCTCACTGGTGAGGCAGGCCAGTCACCTGAGTCTAGGCTGCCAGATTCTCAAACTGGAAGCTCCAGCCCTGGCTAGAGGAAAACAACATTTGCATAGTGCTTCCCAGATTCAAGAAAATGACAGATACTCTTAAATGTGCATGTCAGGGCCCACACCAGAAACCTTGGGTCTTGGTACTAACAACACCAGTCCAGAATTATAATGAAAGGAATCTAATATCTAGTAGGGACAGGTTTCAGGCAAGAAATTTTGTTTTTGTTGCTGTTGTTGTTTTAAGTAGACTCCCCACCCCCCAGCTTGAAGCCCAGTGCAGGGCTTGAACTCATAACCCTGAGATCAAGACCTGAGCTGAGATCAAGAATCTGATGCTTAGCCAACTGAGCTACCCAGGTGCCCCCTGCCAAGAAGTTTTCTGATTGCACTCTCTTCCCATTCACTTTCTGAGAATACCTTCTTTATTTTAACCAGCATTCTCAAAGTGTACTCTGCAGAGCCAAGCATAGACACCACCTGGGAAATCACTGGAAATACAGAATCTCGGGCCTCTCCCCAAGGCAGTGAGTCAGACTTTCCTGGTTGAGGACCAGCTGTCTGTGTTAAAAGATTTCCAGGTGCCTACTGATGTTTGACAATTGCTACTTGACCAAAGTGCCAGTGTAACAGTATCCTTCAAACCACATCCATCAGCTATGCTATATCTACTTTGGGTTCCTTGTTAGTCTTATTTTTCTTTGCAAGTTTATTTTACTTTGTCTTTCCATTGGCCGCCCCCCATCACAAAGAACTGATGCAGAGCCAAGTGTATGTGTTGCAGGAAAACCACACAACACAAACCCCCCAGCAGC
>ML098604.1:5576-22578 GCA_003697995.1 Taxidea taxus jeffersonii
ACAGTCTCCCACAACAGTGATAGACATAACATCTGCTTAAGAAATGGTTCCCTAGGGACGCCTGGGTGGCTCAGTTGGTTAAGCGGCTGCCTTCGGCTCAGGTCATGATCCCAGCGTCCTGGGATCGAGTCCCACATCGGGCTCCTTGCTCGGCAGGGAGCCTGCTTCTCCCTCTGCCTCTGCCTGCCTCTCTGTCTGCCTGTGCTCGCTCGCTCGCTCTCTCTCAAATAAATAAAATCTTAAAAAATTAAAAAAAATTAAAAAAAAATAAAAGAAATGGTTCCCTAGAGGCACCTGGGTGGCACAGCCAGTTAAGCCTCCATCTCTTGGTTTTGGCTCAGGTCCTGATCTCAGAGTCACGAGATCAAGCCCTGCATCAGGCTCTGCGCTCATTGTGGAATCTGCTTGAGATTCTTGCTCCTTCTCCGTCTGCCCCTCCTGCTCTCTCTTACTCTCTAAAATAAGTAAGTAAATCTTTAAAATAAAAAAAAGAAAAAATGATTTTCTGATATTTACCCCACTGTCTTTATCAGGGAGAAATCTGAGTCCAGACTGAATTACATTACTTAATATCCCAAAGTATGAAATCTTCACCCGAATGTGCTGAAATACCAGGTTCTTTATTATTATTCTTTAATTGAAATACATTCAGTTCTTCTTTTTCACTGCAGTTTTCTCACTTTATTTAAATTTTTATAGAAACTGTTTTCCAAAACTACATATCTCTAAGAAAATTATTCAATAATTAGAATATTTGATTTTATATCCCATACCCTGCAGAGTCTCTGGCCCCCAAGATTCTCCAACTTTCTTATTTTTTTCTTCTCAGAAAGGTACATATTATTTTATTGTATGAAAATATTTACAAATATTTGACACCTTTGAAAATGTCTGTTGGGTAAAAAAAAAAACACATCTATATTCAGTCTAGTTATATTTTATTGGACTTTGTGATATTGTCTAATCAAAATTCTTAATAATAGTGAAAGAAATGAGGAGATAGATGACCCCTAATAACAAAATTCTCATTTTGTTTTCTACTACTATGTGAAAAATATTTTCTCTTGCACATTTGTACATTACTATTTAAGGGTGTGCAATTCAGTTTTTTGATCTTCATCATTTCTGATCTCAGAAAAGCATCCTATTTTCCTCTAATTCTTGTTTCTGTTCCATTTTTGTGGTGGGCTCTATGCTTTCTCTTCAGAGTTGTCATCTTCTCTCTCATCAAGTTTATCTCTTGACCTGTTGCATGGCATTCTAGATTGTCTTTAGTTTGCTGATCCACTGCTAATTTTATTTTCTACAATGTCATTTTCAATGCATATTTTATGCTATTGAGTTCTTGTCTTACTTGAATGAATAATGCATGAATAAGATGCAAAATTGAAAAGGAAAACGCAAACCGTGAAAAATATCTCCCTTCCAACCTTGCCCCTGAGGCATTTCTCTCCACAAAGGTAAACACTGCTACCAATTTCACAGAATCCTTTGAGGAATAATCTATAGACACACACACACACACACACACACACACCCTATCAACATATCTATCTCTTAACATGTTTTTAGTGACCAATCCCTATACTGTTGGGAATAGTAATATGTCTTGACAAATAAGTACATTTCCCAACCTCTTTAAGCCTCGTGTTAACATTTTGACATTTATAGGTGAAAAAAAAAAAGAAGATAAAAAGATACATAGCCCAACTCAAAGTAGCATATGAGGAAACTGAGTTTCCTCATAAGTTCAAGGCATGAAACTAAGAGTTTCCAATGACAACATGGCAGCTTCCAGGCTGGTTGATTCAGCAGCTCGAAGGTCATCAAGAACCCAGATTCCTGGGGCGCCTGAGTGGCTCAGTGGGTTAAAGCCTCTGCCTTCGGCTCAGGTCCTAGAATGGAGCCCTGCATGGGGCTCTCTGCTCAGTGGGGAGCCTGCTTCCCTCTCTCCCTCTCTGCTTACTTGGGATCTCTGTCTGTCAAATAAATAAATAAGATCTTAAAAAAAAAAAAGAACCCAGATTTCTTCCATCATTTTGTTGCGCCAGCCCCAGCATACCACCTTGCTAATCTGTCTTTGTGGTCCCAGGATGGCTGCAGGATTTCCAAACACGGTACCAGAAAAAATAACTTCTAGAAGTAGAAGAGTGGTTATCTTTTCCTTGTGTCTTTTATGAAGAACTAGAAAATAATTCCCAGAAGATTCCAAGAAGACATCCTCTTGCTCCCATTTAACAGAATTGCATTCCTTGCCAATGCCTAAACCAAACATTGGGTCTAAAAACAGGATTTCCGGATTGGCTTTAATCAATTAGGACCCACTTCCTAAGACTAGGGAAAGAACATGCACAAGGCTTGAAAATAGATAGCTAAACCACCACAAAGCTCTATCAGGAAGGAAGAATGGCAGGGAGACACAATGAAGGATGGATGTTGGGTGAGCAGTCAACTATGTCTACACCGCACATTCTTAATCATCTCAGTTACTGTCAGTCTTCACCAGCTCCCACATCCCCAGTTCAACAACTTCCTGGACCTCCTTTTTGGTGATGCCAATAACCACCTCTCCCTGCCCTTCCAAACACACCCAGTGTGTCCTGCTCCCACTCCACAAGAAGCACTCTGCACTGTGAAACTCCTCTCAGGGCATTCCACTCCCCTCCTGCTTAACAAATCTAGCACCCCCTAGAACACTCTTTCCCCAAAGCCCTCTCTAGTATTTCCCTGCTTCATCTCTAACACCCCCAGGATCTTAGGATTGGGTAATCGCTATGGACTGTAGGTGTGTGTGGCCCACTCCCAAATTCCCATGTTCGAATCCTAACTCCCAATTGGATGGTATTAGGAGGTGGTAATTAGGTGATGAAGGTAGAGCCCTCATGAATGGGATTAGCACCCTTAAGAGAAAAAAACAAGAGGGAGCTTCCTTCCCCCCTCTCTCTCCTCCCTAGTAGGAGGATACAACAAGAAGATGACCATCTGCAGACCAGGAAGGGGTCCCTCAGCATACACCAGATCTTCAGCACCTTGACCTTAGGCTTCACAGCCTCCAGAAGTGTGATAAGTAAATATTTGCTGTTTAAGCCACCCAGTCTATGGTAATTTGTTATTGTAGCCCAAACTGATAAAGACAGCTATCCTCCTCCTAGTGTTTCCTGACCCTGCTCTCCCCACTAGCTAGTTGAAACTCCAGATCCTTTGAGACTCTGGGTCACATGGTTTTGTCACCCCTCCCTGTTCCCCAGTGCTGCCATCCATCTACCTCCCAGTCATTCCTTTCATTTGCTAATAAATGTAACACCTAATGACAGCATTCCTCTCCTGTCTCTTTCTCATGAATTTAGCAACCACATGTCTACCCTCACTCAAAACCCTACTCTTCGCAGTGACACTTCCTCTCCCTTACTCTTCTTCAACCAACTATTTCTAAGGTCACAGTCTGGACCTGGGCATCACACAGGTAATTTCAGACAGCTATCTGTTTTTTTAAAAGCTCTTTCCCTGACAATACCCAGGAAAACTCACATATGCATTAACTTCTTTGTTGCAGCTATCTCATTGCTAGGAATCTATCCCAATAGAACAAAAATATAACAAAGTGTTATATAGCTAGCAAAAAATATAACAAGATGTAGGAATAAAGCTAGTCATAAAGTAGCATTATTTGTAATGGTGAAAGACCAGAAACAAGCTAGATATACAATAGGGGCATGGCTAAATGAATTACAGTCTATCTGTACAATGGGGTGCTATGTCCCTATAAAAAGTGAAAAGGAAGACCTGCATCTCTGTTAAAAAAGTGATTTTTGAAATATTTCATGTTAAAAAAAAAAGAAGAAGAAGAAGCAAGGTACAAGATAATGTGTATTGTTTGCTGTGCGTGTGTAAGAAAGGAAAGAAAGTGTCACTGTTGGTAGTTGTGTGTGTGTGTATTTGTCCAAAATGAAGGTATCTTAGTTCAAGCTATTCTAACAAAATCATCCACTGGATGGCTTAAGCAACAAGCATTTATTCTTCACAGTTCTGGAGGCTGGGAAAGTCCAAAGTCAAGGTGCTGGTAGATCCAGCCTATAGTGAGAACCACTTTCTGGCTTGTAGACAGCTCCCGTCTTGCTAGGTCCTCACATGGAAGGCAGAAGGAGGAAGGAAGACCTCTCCTGTCTCTTGTTATGAGGGCACTAATCTCATCATTGGAGCCCTACCTCATGACCTAATTACCTCCCAAAGGCCCCTCTTCAATTATCATCCCATTGCATTCATGTTAACCTATGAATTTTGGAGTAACCAAACATTCCATCCGTCACAGAAGGTAAGCCAAAAACTAATCTTTAAAATGGTTAGCAATAAGGGGAAAGAGAGAATTTGAGAGATAGAATGCAATTTTGAAATCATGTAAATGTTTCATATAATTTTTTAAAAGGGAGGGGCGCCTGAGTGGCTCAATCAGTTAAGCCTCCAACTCTTGATTTCATTTCAGGGTCATGGGACTGAGCCACCTGTCAGGCTCTGCGCTCAGCAGGGAGTCTGTCTGAGTTTCTCTCCCTCTGTCCCTCCCCTGCTTGCTCTCTCAAAATTTTTTTAAAAAAAACTTAAAAAAACTGTTAATCAAAAAGGAAAAAAAGCATCTCTAAAAGTAAAAAAGAAACTTCAGCAAATGACTTTATTGTATATGAGGTTGGCAGAATAACCATACAGAAAACAAATATTTCCAATGACTTAGAAACCTAGTATTTTGACCATGTGACCCTAGTGAGTGATATTCTAAAGGCAAAATGAATAACAAAGAAATCTTAAAATGCACAGTAGTCTCATTGTTGACAATAAAGTTGGACAATTTGTTTCTTATTGCTTGAGGTAACAAATGACCACAAATTTAGTAGTCTAATACAATACAAATTTCTCACCTTGTAATTGTACCTCTGGACACAATTCCTCTCCTCTATCTGTGAACCTATGAAACCCAAGCAGCAAGTTGTCTGTTTCTAAGGTATAATGCAAAGACAGGCATAAGATAACAATTATAGACATTTGGTTCAAAGAGGATGAAAATAGAAGGGGGAAAAAAAAAAGAATCACATGTCCCAAGCAATTTCAAAATCCAGCCAGAAAAATTCCATTTGGTTCCATGGTCTGGGAATAATCCTCTCTCGTTTGCGCCCCCCCCCCCACCACTTGGAGTCATCTTTTATTTATTTTAAGAAAAATAGCACATGTTTGCAGTCCAGTAGTTTTATCAACTTGTTTCTCGCCTGTAGGATTTGGGGTACGGGGCGGGGTTTGGTGCCCAGCAGTCTTCTTTCATTTTGTCCTTTCTCTGTACCTTTCAGTCCAAGTTGGCTATATTTCTGCCAAAATACATTGGCAAGAGTCTTGTGGTTCTCCTGGGTGATCTCAGGGATTTGCTCCATTAGACAAGATGCTCCCCTACCGAAATTTCCTGGATAATCCCATCTCAATTCCTGGCTTCTGCTGAGGCAGCTGAGGGGTCCATGAGTCACACACCTTCACGGACTCCCCCGTATGACTGGGGAGTCTGAGCAATGGTTCCTCCAAGGCACTCACAACAGGTTGTCCATCCACACCCTTCAATTTCTTCCCAGACTATGTTTCCTGATGGTGACTCTCCTAATTTTAGCTTCTTTTGCAATCTGGGTAAACTGAAAATTGCCCAAATTATCAAGCTCTGGTTCCTTTTTGCTTAATCCTTTCTCAACCTAGCTCTCTCCTCTTACATCTCACTATAAGGAGCAAGAAGAAACCATGCCACGTGTTGAACCCCCTGCTTGGAAATTTCAGCTAAGTATCTAAATGCTGGGATGCCTGGGCGGCTCAGCCAGTTAAGCTACTGCCTTTGGCTCAGGTCATGATCTCAGGGTCGAGGGATTAAGCCCGACATCAGGCTCCCTACTCAGCTGGGACCCTGCTTCTCCTTCTCCCTCTGCTGCTTCCCCTGCTTGTGCTCTCTGGCTCTCTCTATCCTTCTGATAAATAAATAAATAAAATCTTTTTTTTTTTTAATGTAAATATCTAAATTCGTCACTTACAGGTTTCGCTTTCCACATAACTGCACAACCCAATTCAGTGCTTTCAGCTGATTCCATTTCCACCAGCTACCAAGAATGCGTCTCTTGTTTCCATCTGAGCCTGGCCGACAGCTCTTTTAAAATCCATGTTGCTATCGGCGGTCTGCTCAGGACGGTTCAGGTACCCTCTGAGATAATTACCCTGCTTCTCACTTCCTTCTGAGTCAGCACTAACAGAGTCAATCGCATCCATATTTCTATTAACAACTTATTCAGGGCAATTTAATTTACTTTTTTTTTTTTCTTATCATGCTCTAAAAATTCTCCCAGCTGCCAGCCTTCTTCATCCACATTTTTAGGTATTCCTTTCAATAGCGCTTTGCATCCAGGCACCAAAATCTGTATGAACTTCCTAGCACTGCTGTAATAAATTACCATGGCCCCAAACAGGGCAAATTTATTGGCTCACCATTCCAGAGTTTAGAAGTCTGACAGGGCTGCTTTCCTTTCTGGAGGTTCTAGCAAAAACCTATTGTCTTGCATTTTCCAGCTTTTAGATCCTCCCCCCATTCCTTGACTCATGGTGCATTTCTGTCTTCAGTGCTAGCAATGGCCAGTCTAATCTTTCTCTTGAGGTATCTCTCTGGTTTGGACTCTTCTGCCTCCTTCCTCATCATTTAAGGATTCCTGGGACTCCCGTGGAACCACCTGCATAACCCAAAGTACTCTCCTTGTTTTAAGGTCACCTGATTAGTGAACAAGTCTATCTGCAACCTTAATTTTCTCTGGCTTGAAACATAACAAATTCAGCTTCTAGGGGCACCTGGGTGGCTCAGTGGGTTAAAGCCTCTGCCTTAGGCTCAGGTCATGATCCCAGGGTCCTAGAATGGAGCCCCGCATCGGGCTCTCTGCTTAGTGGGGAGCCTACTTCCCTCTCTCCCTCTCTGCCTGCCTCTCTGCCTACTTGTGATCTCTGTCAAATAAATAAATAAATAAATCTTTTAAAAAAATTCAGTTTCTAGGGATTGGGACATAGACATCTTTGGGGATTGGGGATGGATTATTCTGCCTATCAAAGTCAGTATTGTTATTCTGAAATAGACACACATCTACAGATATGCACACCTACATATACATGCAAAGATAAAACAAATAAGTACTTTTGATGAAGTTATAAGGAATCAAACTGATTTTCAGCATATGATAAAAGAGGTACAAATATAAAGTCTAAGTAAAAACCTGTGTGGCCAATAAGCATACGGAAAAAAAATGATCAACATCAACATCAGAGAAATGCCAATCAAAACCACAATGAGGTAATCATATTACACCTATTAGGATGGCTATTATTTAAAGGAATGAAAATAGGGTCTCCTGGGTGGCTCAGTCGATTAAGTGTCTGCTTTCAGCTAAGGTCATGATCTCAGGCTGCTGAGATTGAGGCTCACATCGGGTTCCCTACTCAATGAGCTTCTCCCTCTGCCTCTCTCCCCCTGTCATGTTTTACATTCTCTCTCTCAAATAAATAAATAAAATCTTTTTTTATATAGATTTTGTTTACTTATTTGTCAGAGAGAGAGCGCAGGAGCAAGCACAGGCAGACAGAGAGGCAGGCAGAGGCAGAGGGAGAAGCAGGCTCACTGCTGAGCAAGGAGCCTGATGTGGGACTCGATCCCAGGATGCTGGGATCATGACCTGAGCCGAAGGCAGCCACTTAACCAACTGAGCCACCCAGGCGTCCCATAAATAAAATCTTTTTTAAAAATTTTTAAAAAGAAGGCAATCCTGTCACATGCTAGAAATTGGGTGAATCTTGAGGACATGTTAAGTGAAATGAGGACACTCATTATATTAAGTGAAATGAAGCAGTCATAAAAAGACAAATACAGAATGATTCCTCTTATATGTGGTGTCTGAAGTAGTCAACTCATAAAAAGTAGAATGGTGGTTACCAGGGTCTGGGGGAAAGGGGAATGGGTAGTTGTGGTCTAATGGTTACAGAGTTTCAGATTTGCCAGGTAAAAAAAGCTCTGGATCTCTGTTTCACAACAACATGAATGTACTTATCACTCCTGAACTATACACTTAAATGGGTAAGGTGATCAATTTCATGTTAGGTTCAATAAAGGTTTATGTTATCTGTAAATATTATCACCATAAGAAGAAATAAAGCAAAAGAATCAAGTTTCTATCCCTTTTCCTTGCAAAGTGTATTTCAGAATAACCCAATAATTGATGGAAGTTCTTCATAGAGGAATCACAGCTGATAAATGCAGAAGGAATGACAGATTTCAAAAAAATCACAATTTCACAACCCCAGAAGAAATAACGAGTGGAGGCCACAAATGACTACATAAACCTTCAAGTGAAGTTTGTGGGGAAACTGTAACTGACAGATCAGGCCGAAAACTCCTGAACCCATAGTTTATTCTTAACATCCGAAGAATGTGACAACCGCCTATGACACAGTCCCCACTGTGATGCAGTAGGAAGTGTACAACACAGGGGCGCCTGGGTGGCTCGGTGGGTTAAAGCCTCTGCCTTAGGCTCAGGTCGTGATTCCAGGGTCCTGGGATCGAGCCCCACATCGGGCTCTCTGCTCAGCGGGGAGCCTGCTTCCCCCTCTGTCTCTGCCTGTTTCTCCACCTACTTGTGATCGCTCTCTCTCTCTGTCAAATAAATAAATAAAATCTTAAAAAAAAATAAAAAATAAAAAAGGAAGCGTACAACACAACCTGTGAAGTATCTAACACAACCTATAATGTATACTTGCTAAAGAAAAAAAGAGAAAAGCACAGAAAACAGAAATGCAGAAAAAGAACATCGAAAAATGCCTAGATGAGTACATCACAGAGTCTCACAAGAAGGGACCACCAGCAAAAATGGCAGAGTAAGGGGCTTTGGAAATTCTCTCCTCTATAAAAGCAAAATCATCAGAATCAATGTTTTTTAGAACTCTGCAAATTCACCTGAGTTTATTAATGGAGCATGTATTCAAAGAAAGCCAGCCGAATCTCATTAGGAATAGTGAGCTGTGTGGCCTGGTAACTTGCCCTTGTCCCATCCTCCACTCTTGGGCTTCAGATAGTCTTTAAAAAATAACAGCCCACACTTGCTGTGAAAAGTAGCAGCCTGGCAGCCCCCAGAAAGAAAGAACAGGGCTGGAGCCCTTTGAAAGCCACAGTCCTAAAGAATTATCATTATCTGACCTGTCTGGTTAATTTTGGAAGATCCCACTTACAAAGCTAGCTCTCTTTGACCTGACTCCGAGCTTTCCCAGGGGAAAGAAAGAGTGAAAAGCTTTTTTTCCCCTGGGAGCACATTGAAAACAATTAAAAGCAAATGTTTAACTTCCACACTACCTAGGGTGGTGGATAACAATTGGAGCAGCATTAGGTTAACCAAAAAAACATAAAGTGAAAAGTTGGGAATGAGATATCCATAGGTACTTGGAAAATCTCTGACATATTCCTGGGGGTCTGGAAGATTCCTTGGGTGTATAAGCCTGGGCAAGAGCTCAGGAAAGTCCTGAGAAGTTCCTAAGCTCTCACCTTTGACTCACTCTAAGGATCTACACACCCAAGTGAAAGCTAAGGAAGGGGTGTCAACGGTCTGGTTGAGTGTTAGAAATGGGCCCCAAGATGTACCCAGAATCCCCTGGCAAAGACTGTAAGACTCATTGCCTCTGGGCTAACACTAGTCATCTCCAGTCATTTAAAACACTCTGTCCAATCACTGGCTGACCACTAACCTAACCACACAAACTCCAGTGGCCACACACAACCAAGAATACAGACTTTCCCCAATTCGTTCAGAAAGGTCATTAAGCAAACAACAACATCTATGACAAACAGCAACAAAAACCGACACTGGGGATGGGGATAGAATTCAATTTCCAGACCTGCCATATTGTATTATTTTCAAAGTACAGCTTTCAACAAAAACACTGAGAGGTGCAAAGAAATGAGAAAGTTGGACCCATCCACAGGAAAAGAGGTAATCAATAGCAACTGCCCCAGAGGAACCCCAGCTGATGAACTTACTAGAAAAGACTTTAAAGATTTTTATTTATTTATTTGACAGACAGATCACAAGTAGGCAGAGAGGCAGGCAGAGAGAGAGGAAGGGAAGCAAGCTCCCTGCTAAGCATAGAGTCTGACGTGGGGCTTGATCCCAGGACCCTGAGATCATGACTTGAGCTGAAGGCAGAGGCTTTAACACACTGAGCCACCCACTGAGCCACTCAGGTGCCCCCCAGGAAAGACTTTAAATCAGTGCCTTTAAACCGTGAAATGATGTTCAGCCACAAAAGGAGTGAAGTACCAAAACACAGATAGACCTTTAAAGTACTATGGGAAGTGAAAAAAGCCAATCCCATGATGCCATTTTAATGAAATGTTCAGAGTGGGCAAAATCTGTAGAGATAAAAAGTAGATGGGGGATGCCTGGGTGGCTCAGTTAGTTATGATCTGACTTGTGATTTCTGCTCAGATCATGATCTCGGGGTCCTGGGGGACTGAGCCCTGTAGCAGGCTCTGTGCTCAGCAGGGAGTGTGCTTGAGGGTTCTCTCCCTCTGCCCCTCTCCTCTCTCTCAAATAAATTAATAAACCTTAAAAAAAAAAAAAACAGAAGTAGATGGCTGATTGCCCAGGCTGGGGGAGGGTGGGTGCAGGGGAAGGGGAGTGACTATCCATGAATAAGGGGTTTTTCAAGTCAAAGGAGTGGCCTCTACCTTGGATGGTCAGTGGGTCAGTCCTGACAAATGATCCAAGCCCAGGGTGGGGATCCAAGGGTAAACAGAACAGATACGCCCCTGCCCTCAGGCAACCTCAAGTCTAGTGGAAGAAGCAACCGTGAACTGTGTCATCAGCCAGGGCAGGTAGCAGTGACAATCCTGCAAGAGCTCCTGACCAAGAGGCCACACAAGGACCAGGCAGCCAGGAGATCCTCCCATGGGACAGGAGTAGGGGTCCCACTATTTCTTCATCTGGGTGATGGTTACACAAGTGTGTTCACTTTATGAAAATTCAGTGAGCCATTTACCCATGGTAAGTTCTCTCCCCATACGTTATTCTTTAATAAAAAGTTTCCTGGAAAATACTCCATTGATTCAAATATTCCACTGGAATTAAATGTAGACACCTTTCTGCCTCTCTCTGTGTCCCCCAGCTTCCTCTGTGGCTGCAGCTCATATCCTCAGTCCTCATTCTCTGTGCTCTAAGCTCACCAGCCTTCATTTTGTGGCAGGAATGCCATAATTGTCCCGGCCTAAGAATTTTCTACATGGTTTTCCTTTGCCTGAGGTGATTTGTCTGTTCCTCACGAACTCAGTATTTCTAAAAATCCAGTCTCAGTCGAAATGGCATCCTCTCAGAGGCACTCGACCTCATTGCTCCACCTACGTGGCCCAGTGCCCTGCACCGTCCTGACACAGTGCCCTGTGCGTGTTCCTCATTGCACTAGACTCTTTGTACTTCCGTGTCTTACCACATGTCTCCCATGATAGACTACAGTATCCAAGGAAGTCCAGGCTGTATCTTACGCAACATTTTACCCCCCTGCCCAGCAAAGGGCTTGATGTATAGCGCACCCTTGTAATAAGTATTTGTGAATGAATGAATGGGGAAACGGGAGGCAATGATCAACCCAAGAGTGGAGCCAGGACATGGCACTATAGCAAGCCATTCAGTGAGGTTTGGTTGACAAAACAATCCTTGTGTTTTGTGGCCCCCCCCAGCCACCCTAGATTAGCAATAACTGGACACCAGGAATCAGAGGTACTCCTAGAGCCAATCTTCCAAGGGGAAGGAAACGCATTAAATTGCACAATGAAAGGAGCAAGGCCCCTGTAATTCACGCCATCTCCGCACCCCTACCCACCTGGGAATCTGTGATGTCACAGCGTCTTGATTCTTAACACAATGGCACAGGGGCCGCTCTGGCTTGTCAGAGGATGTGACTGTCATAGCATCTTTGTGTGTAGGTGTAACAATGCTTTCCCCACACAGCGGGGAGAAACTGCAGGCTGTAATTGTGCCCTGACCCCCTGTTATCAAAACCATACCACTTCCTTCCCAACCTTAGAATATACTCCCCTAAAGGTACCAGGTGCAGCTGGGGAAGATCTCTTAATGCCAGAGGAGATGTGTAAAAAGTAGGAAGAGCTTAAATCAGGGCTGGTCAGAGATAAGGCCAGCATCCCTGGGTCAGCCCCACACTGGTAACCTGATCTCAGAAGGAAGCCATTGGCCAACCCCATCAGTCTGCTCTGACTGGCCACCTGCCCATAGCCTGCCTGGCCTCAGAGGGACCCCCTGGTTCCAGACACATGAAGTCTTGCCCTTCAAAGTACATCTGATTTTGTCACCCACACTGTGAACTTGCTGGGACAAGACACCAATACCTCCTGAGAACCTGAATATACAAATGGATGATGGCCAGACCATAAATGGCAATAGAACTCTTACCCACAGTCTGTAGCAACCAGCTCAGGAAGCCAAATGCTCAAAGCAATTGGCCTGGAATGGTCAGGAATTGTTCCATGACTTCCAGCTTCTTGATTTCATGTACCTGCTTCCCACCCAGGGCCCACCAAACAAAGGCAATGGGGCTCCCCCACCAATCACACAAGATGCCAGGCTTCTAATCAGGCTACCTCCAGGGTCCCCATGCCAACAACCTCCAATTGTGGCACACCTGAAGCCTTCCTTCCTCTCTGTGCTAGAACACCTTCCACTCCCTGCCTGCCTTTAAGTCCCTAACAAATGTAAGTGTTGGTGGCTGACTCCCTTGCTGTAATAGGGCTTTGAATAAACAGCCTCTGTTTGTTCTCAACTAGGAGGTCTTTGCTTCTGTCCACAGTTTTCCTGGTGGGTCCAACAAGACACAGTCTGCACTGCCCATCCTACTGACCTCAGCCTTTGGCCAGGGGCATTATTTGCAGACAACATATGAGCCCTCTGTGCCTTGCTACTCGTGACTTGTCAAATCCACGCCAGGGTGGTGAGTCAACACTTAGTCTGAGTTCCCCCAGCTTGGCAATGAGTCCTTAGCTACATCTTACTGGTTTAGTGCCCAGGTTTGTTTTTTTTTAATTGGATCTCCTTTGTTTGCATTCTTGGTGGAACTGGGCTGTTCCTCTCTTTCATGCTTCCATTTGGTGCTGTTCTGTCAAAACTATTGGTCATCAGATGGAGAATCACAGGGCAGAACACAGAAAGAGGCCCCTTGTAGGCTGTAGGTCAAGCCAGCCTCATAGAGCGGTGAGTTTGTGGTTCTCACTGCACCAGAATCCATTCAGACAAACTGCTGTGGGTCACCAGTAAAGCTGAATGAGGGTCTCCTTCCATCTCAATACCTTGTCCAGTGAGAGTCTTCTCTCTGGTTTTCCACAGGGAGTGCAAATTGTCAGGTCTGCATTTGGAGATAGCCAACTCTCAGGCTGAGGTCCTACAGACACAAGGTGTCAAAGCATCGCCTTTCTACAGACCACAGCCAGCTCCCATGGGGTCTCCAAGTCCTCTCCTTCTCGAGGAAAAACTCCTGTCTCTGACCGATTATTCTCATTAGAATCCAAATCCTTGTGCCTGTCTTTCCAAACGGCCTAACTTCACCAAGGATCATTCCCTGGACCACTCCAGGGAATGCTTGACTTGCACAAAATTGTTCATTTGAGAGATGCTTTAGAAAACAAAAGGAAAAAGAGAGATATTTTTATCAGTGTGCAGAGGTCCCCAAAGTAAATTCTGATTTAAAAATTGCTTCACTGGAAGATTCTTTGGCCAAAGCTAAGGAGCAATTTGAAAATTCAAGTAACAGCAAACTAGACTTGTTGCCCTTACTCTTTCTCCTCCTTGTCCCGCGCTTACTTCCCCAGATGCAGATGCAGCCCTGCCTCTTCCCCCTTACTCTTCCATGGCCCCCCTCCCCAGCTCCAAGGACCTCTCCTCCTCCTCCCCTGTTCAGCCCCTATGCTTTCCCCAAAATCTCCTAAGATACTTAAATTCCAGTCACCTCTAAAGATTCGTGCCTGCCATGAGGCAGGTATGGAGATAACTGTAGAATTAACTAATTAACAAGAACTGAATGAGTAACTATAATTAAAGATTTCCCTAAACCCAGAGAAGACTAGCAACAATTTGTAGAAGAATTAGAATTCATTTGGGTGCATGGGCCTGGGTCACCTGAGCTGTCACCAATTTCACCCACAATGGTGAGACCCTCATGGCTGAACCCTGGATGACAGGAGCTAATTAAACTGACCTGGTTCTCTCGAACCATAATAAACCTGAGGGTCAAAAACAGGGTCCAAAAGTAGAGCAAGATCCCCTAAAAACACATCCCTGAAACTTTTCTAATAAAAACCCACTGGGTCACAATTCGATTGTCCAAAGGAAGAAAAGCGAGGCTCTGGTGCCCTGTTGTTTGTGTGGCTTTTTGTGTCTCCAACACTCATCCAGATGTGTGAGTGAAGGTGTTCTGTAGATGTAATGAACATCAACCATCAGTTGGCTTTAATTAGAGGAGATTGCCCGTGATAAGGCGGGTGGGCTTCACCCCATCAGGGAAAGGCCTGAAGAACACAAACGGAGGTTTCCCAAAGAAGAAGAAATTCTGCCTCAAGACTAACATCAAAACCTTCCCTGGGTTTCCAGCCTATGGGCCTGCCTACAGATTTCAGACTCAGGCCTGCAACTTCGACCCTTACCTGAATTTGTAGCCTGTGCTACAGACTTGGACTTTCCACCCCCCACAACCTAGTGGGGAAGATGTCGGCAGGGCCACACTCCTGCCAAAGTCTCCGGGGGAGAAGCCATTCTTTACCTCTTCCAGTTTCCAGAAGCTGGTAATCTACAGCAGCTGGTAATCTTTGGCCTTCCTTGGCTCGTGGTCACATCCCCCCATTCTCTGCCTCTGTCTTCACGTCGCTTTCTCCTCTGGGGATGTATGTCCCATCTCCCTCTGACTCGCTCTGATAAGGATATTTATCATTGGGTTTAGGGTCCACCTGGGTGATCCAGGAAGAACTCCTTATTTCAAAGTCCTTACCTTGGTTACATCTGCACAGACTCTCTTTCTGAAGACGGTGACATTCACAGGTTCCAGGGATTAAGATGTGGACATATCCTTTGGGGATTCATTCAACCCGTCTTGGTGGGACCAGATGATTTCAAATGGGTATTAGCTGAACGAGTCATCGATGTCCCTCTGCAGTGTAGGTACCAACCCAGAGCGGCCTTCTACCACGATCAGAGAAGTCACCGGGTCCTGCAGTGTCCAGTGACCACCTTCCTTAAAAGGCTTGAGGCCCTAGACAAGAGCCCAAACCAAAAACTATAGGAACATGTCAGACACATTCCAACCCTGGGCCCTTTCTATTCCCTTTTGGAAGCAAGGGCAGTACCACTGTAACCCAGCTCCTGCTGGTGCCTCCCAGAAGCCCTCTTCCTGGAGAAAGGTGCCCACTCCTGCCATAAACAGACCAGGCTCCCCAGAATGTGTGAAGACCCCCCCTTGTCGCCTCTTGCTAAAGGATGGCACCCATCAGTGCCTCTCAGTAACACTCAAGGGTATACCGTCCTTCCTGTCTTCATCTGTTGATTCACATGTTCACCCACAGACTGAACAAACCCACTGAGCAACTTCTAGAGCCCAGGCCTGCACTCATGGCTGGGCACAAAGACACAAATATGTCACAGTCACTGAAAATCCCAAGAAGGCCGCGATCTCCAGACACCACAGGTAAACAACGAAATTACAAGGCACTGCAGAGGAATAAATCAAAGACAATGGCAGGCCCAAAGGAGAAAGGGAGTGGGATTTTTGCAGACACTTAATCCCCACGTGGGATAGTGATTACCACCATTTTACATTCAGGAGGAAATAGAGGATCCAAGAATCAGTCACTAGCCTACAGAATAGAGAGAAGGGGAGAATTGGTAGGAACTGAAGGGATAAGGCATGGAGAAGACCAAAGTGGTGAAGACCAGCCTCGCATCCTAATATTTTTCCTGGGACACTTGGGATTTTGCTTGTTTGTTTGTTTGTTTGTTTGTTTCCTCCACCTTCCATTCTCCAGGGAATCATTATCAAGGGAAATCCTCCTTTCTTCACTGTCTTCTCCAGAAAATCTTGGCCCAGGAGAAAGGAAATGGAAAATGGCTTTGGGCCATCTTATTTGTGAGCTGGAAGGTTGACATCCCAGCAGGAGTTGTCTCTGCTTCCCTAAGTGGGATTGGAGTCATGCAACCCTGCCTGGCCTCTCAAGTTGATTATAGGCCACTTCCTCTGAGTTGACTGGCCTATTTTAATTCTGTGTTAGGAAATCTCCCTCATTAGCATTTGCCATTCTGTTTGAGGGTCAGAGAATTTGTCAGGTTAGCAAAGTTTATCCCTGGAACTTTCTCATCTTCCTTTTCATTCCCACAGAATATCCCTATGGATCGACTTCCTCACTCCTCGCATTACCCAATCTCAGGGGCGGGAGGAGGTAGTAAGCTTGTATGTCTCTTGTACTAGGAGGTACAAAGAAAATGTGATGGAATGAGAAATACTGATTCTTGGAGTTAGGAGACCCTCATTATAGGAGTAGACTGCTAGGCAAGGAAGGGGAGAGATTCTCATTGGCACTGGGTGGATTCCACTAGAAAGGGATTGCTAATTCTCCATGAAGGTTAAAGCAATGCTAGCTAGCTGAGTCTCCACTGCCCACTTCAATCTCCTTGCGCATCCCCAGAGCTGGAAGAGTTGGGATTGTCACCATTATCAGCTCATCCCCAAATGGTATTCCCAACTCTCATGGGGTTTTTTGTAGCAAGCTGTTCTGGAAGCATGGTGCATGCTGGGCCTGGTCGGAAAAGAGTGACCACGTGAACAGCACTCCCTGGGCCTGGGTGGAGTGTTAGCTGGGGTTCAGCCAATCTACCTGCTCTTTTCACAATCCATCCATGAGGCATTGCCTGACTAATGCCCAAAT